>JAVHNL010000384.1:0-25000 GCA_031216105.1 Dalbergia cultrata | reverse complement strand
TAAGTTTTCTTAGGACACTTGTTAACAAAATCTTATTACATTGTCAATATATAAAATAATTCTAAAACCCATATTCATACGGAGTGTTGCATCTAAACTTTTCTCTTTAATGATCTTCGTCAAGGCATGGGGAATAGACAATGGAGAGAAAAAGCTTTAGGATTTATAACTTTTCTGCAGAAGACTTTATATTTTGTCCTGAACCTGTTTAGTTGTGGTTCTTAATGGATTTATAATTTTTCAGAACTAGGTTGCATGTTTTATAAATATGATTTATAAATTTTTGTGTAATGATTTATAATTTTTTTTCACATAGCTTTATATTTTATCATGAAGCTGTTTAGTAATTATCCTCAATTAATTTATAATTTTTCAAAAATGGTCTACATGTTTTATGAATATTGTTTATAGGTTTTTGAGTGCTGATTTATAATTGTTCTACACATAGCTTTATATTTTATCCCTAAACTTATTTAGTAGTTGTCCTCAGTTAGTTTATAATTTTTCAATACTGATTTATATTGTTTTGAACATTGTTTACAAGTATTTTTATACTGGTTTACAATTTTTTTGCACATGACTTTTCATTTTATCTAGAACCTGTCTAGTAGCTGTCCGCAATTAGTTTACAATTTTTTAAAAATGGCTTATATGTTTTATGAACATGGTTTTACACATAACTTTACATTTTATCTTGAACCTATTTAGTAGTTATCCTCAATGGATTTACAATTTTTCAGAATTGGTTTACATGCTTTTTGAACATGGTTTACAAATTTTTATGTATTAGTTTATAATTTTTCTGCGCATGGCTTTACATTCTATCATGAACCTATTTAGTAGTTATTTTTAATTGGCTTACAATTTTTCAAAATTAATTTGCATATTTTTTTAACATGGTTTACAAATGTTTCTATATTGGTTTACAATTTTTTTGCACATGGTTTCTCATGCCCAAATAGAATGCCATATTTAATTTTTAAAGATAAATTTAAATTACTTAGTAGCGGTGTATTAATTTTTCCTTATACGGTGTTGCAAATATATGCTCCAGTTGCCTATAAAGATCATTGGTGGTACTACATATTTGACTAGGGAGTCAAAAAATTGTATATATTTGAAGTATTTAGTTCCAGTTTTATAAGTGTAGCTCTACTTTCCAAGTAATTTAGTTCCAGTTTTATAAGTTTGACTCTCTCTTTTTCATTTGATTTGAATACTATCTCAGCAGGAAGCACCTCCATCTTAGAATTCTTTTTACGATGATCTATCTCAACTTCAACATGAAAATCTATATCAACATTAATTGAATCCTCCATTTTTTCCAATTGAGTATAATAACAAACCTGCAATAAAAACAAAAGCCTAAAGTTCAAGAAAAATATAGTTGTCATGCAAAACATACCTTAGCAAACAAGCATATAATGCATATACAAATACTTTTATTGCGGGTTTATATATAGGATTTTAACGTTGATTTACAAATTCATAACACATATTTATAACTTTCTAACTCCATTTTCTAATAATAACAACTTTCATCTTCTAATAGACTCGAGTTTCCAATAATAGCATCAAATGTAAACTTCTAACAAAGCCACTCTCTATTTGTTTTGTTGCACAAAAAATTCTAAAAAAATAAATAATCATCCATGTGTAACATGGGTTTAAAAGATTTTAAAAAGGCTTTACAATATTATTATTCATGGGTTTACAAGATTTTAACACTGGTTTACGAGTTAGTAATATGTATTTATATACAACTTTTTAACTCCACTTTTCAATAATAGCTAGTATCAAATGTTAACTTCTAACAGAGTCACTCTCATATTGTTTTGTTGCTGAAAAAATTCTTAAATTATCTATGTATAACATGGGTTTGCAAGATTTTAACACTAGTTTAAAAGTTTATAACTTGCATTTACAACTTTCTAACTCTATATTCCAATAATAATATCAAAGTCAACTTCTAAAATAATCATTCTCAAACTATTTTCTTGCTAAAAAAATTCAAAAAAAATAACCATCCATATTTTGGGATGCAAACTACAAATATGTGTGAAATATCAAATGGAAACGATGAAACAAAAAAAATAACCATCCATATTTTGGGATGCAAACAGCAAATATGTGAGATATCAAATGGAAACGATGAACACACATACCGCACAAATAATAACTAATTCATAAATTCTAAAGAAAGGTAGAAGACATCATTTTCATTTGCTTTCTCTTATACTTTTTCTCGAAGAAGTGAAACAAAAGATGAATGAAATAAGCTAAGCCCTTCACGTGTGAGGATTGGTTTTGTGTGCTACCAACAGATATTGATTCTTCTTCTTCTTCTTGGGAGCGACAAATGACAGTTGAAGGGGTGAAAGAGAGGAATGAAACAAATAGAGAGAAATAATAGAAGCTTTTAAAGGGAGGGTAGGTAAGAGAAGATTCTTATTTTCTTTCCTTTAGCTCAATAAAAATGCACTTTATTTTTCTCATAATCACAACATTGTCATCATTCTAACTCTTCTCTTTCCCCATTTACCATTCCATATTTCATACTTTACCTATATGCTTATTTTGTCATGTAATGTGATGTAAGTATATAGTATAAGTGTGGCAGTGTGTAAATATAATTTATGTTTCTTTCTAGGTAAAAAAAATAATCAAGAATGATGTTACCATACCATCAAAGTACATATAAGGCATAACGAAAATTCTTTGTTAGTTATGGTGCATGCTCACCTACAGATGCATTTTTCATCTGTAGAATAAAGATGTGAGGTGGGCAAATAAATGAAGGACACATGGACTTTAAAGGTAGTAAGGCATGCTTAAGTCAAACCCTATTATGACTTTAATGAGCATTGATTTAAGGCAATTAGAAAAAAAAAATAAAACTATAAAAATCATAAACAAAAACAAATAAAAATTAAAGAAACAATCCGTCTCCAACTTCATCTCCTTGGACCGCCCGATGTGGGCTGACTTTGCCGACACCACTAGTTTCCTCAATGCCATCAACGACATTGTTGCAGTCATTCCTGTGCTATTCTCCATTGTGCCACCTTCAACAACAAAAAGGATCTCTTGAGGCAGACATTCGAGACCTTGATCCATCTCAAGATCTTGTCTTTTAGGTTTTACCATGGTTCCTTAGCTCGATGCATGGCTTCTACAACACTAGCCTTAACAGGTTCTCCTTGAGAAACTCCTTCCCGTAGTTGCTGCACAAGTGTGAGCACTCCTTCTCATGGAGTTCGTTGATTGTCCTCGTCGGAATCGTGTCAATCATGATGTTGTAGTATGTCACCGACAACACCATTGGAATCTAGTCCTCATCTTCGTTGACGTTAACTTATTCTTTTTCTTTCTTGAGTTGAATAATGGATTCTACGCCAGCTCACCGTTCTGGTACTGCAAAGCAAGGTCAAACAAATCGCTTGTGATAACTGCCTTAAGAGTTATGTTTTTCTTTAGTTTTCTTAGAACTTTTAGTTTGCTGATAGTTAGTTTTAGTTTTCATGGTTGACCTTTTTACATCATTCTATTTAAATTCTTACCTGATTACACTCAGGTTTAACCTTACATTCCAGTTGTGTTTTCCATTGGTTTTGTAGCTTTTTGAAAGAAGAATTAGGGAAGCATTTGAGCTAGAAGTATAAGGGAGAAAGAATTGGAGCTGAAGGGATATTAGAAATCCATGATGGAGCATGGGTCTTGAAACTGAAGCCACACTACAGCATGAGTTGATGTTAGATTTCTCATACTTTCACTTAAGCTACGCTCCAACATAGCTATAGCCGCGCTACAGCGTGTGTGCACGAAATCGACATATAGATTGGGTCTCTGTACTAACCCTGGCAGTCCATGATTGACATAAAAACCTAGGAAACCATGCTGGAAAGAGGGATTAACATCAGAATACCAAATTAGGAAAGAAGAGGTTAGAGCTTGGAGAGCACAAAGGGATTGGAGCTTCAAGAACTTGAAGAAGAGACTAATCTTGGTTTTGTGTTCAACTTCTTGTGTATTTTTCTTTGCTCACGGCTTCTTCTCACCTTTCTTTCATCTATGTTGTTTTTATTTTATTTTCCATGACTTGTAACTAAACCCTTTGCCAAGGGTGATTTATGGAGGCTATGTGTTTAACATTATGCTAATGTGAATGAATTTATGTCTTGTTCTCATTTGATAGCGATCATTGTATTTGAGCTTATTTATCTTGAATTGTTTGATTGCCAATTTAGGACTACAGGGGTTTTTACAAATTTGAGAAAAGGAGTAAGAGTCATGCCTATGAATGCAATGCCATGAGTTAAATGACACAGAGATAGACAAACATGATTCATGTGGTATTTAAGGGTTTGAGAACTACTTATAGACTTAAGTATGCTAAGAGATTATATGCTTGACTTTACTTAGGTGACATTAGATGATTTTGAGAAAGGCTTTTAATGACATGATCACCCTACCATCACTTAATTGAATTTGGATAAGGCATATTGATATTTATGTTATATTTTGTTAGCATATAGTTGAAGTAAATCACTCTAGCATTTAACTCCATCAATTTTTATATTGCTTTTACATTGTTTTAGCACTTTAAATTCCTTTTAATATAATCTCTTTTCAATTGCTCAACTTGTCATCTAGTTAACTAAAATCAGTACTTGAATTAACCATGTGGGTACGACAACCCTATCTTTTACTCTATTACTTAATGACCTAGCATACTTGCTAGTATAGTTTTAAAACTCGGACCGGTGATCGACTCGGTTGAGGTACCGAGTCATTGGGTCACTGGTTCAATCGGTGGATCACTGGTCGAACCGGTTACGTCGGATTTATATAAAAAAAATATAAAACTATATAAAAATTTAAATAAAATAACAACTAATTAACAATTTGACACTCTTTAAGGGCTCCAAATATAAAAATATAATTAAATAACATAAATTCCTAAATATTGTTTTCATTTCACAATCACAAATCACAATTAACAAGTTCAAAATATGATTGCACAAGTAAACTCACAAAGTTTTACATCACAAACTCACAAGTCATAATAATATAAACAAATTTATTGCATTTTTCTAAAAGTCAAATTAGAATATTATTTTTAAAGATTTAGAAAAAGACATCATTTAGCCCAAAAAAAAGCAAAAAAAAAAATCGAGTCGACCCAATCTAATTCAATCGATCGAGTCAAACCGGGTCACACCGATTTTGATGCAAAACCGAACCAAGCAGTGGCTCGGACCAGTTTCATGACCGGTTCACCGGTTTTACGATCAAACTGGCCGGTCTGAGCTGGTTTTTAAAACTATGCTTGCTAGTGTCACTCTCCTTTGGGAGTGATCAACTGGCATGTTCCATGAAGAAGCAGAAGGTGGAAGCCCGTGACACTAGTGAGAAGAATGTAGGGTTCATAGGAGGTGGTGTTGGAGTTTGGGGTGGTGGTGGCGGTTGTGGTGAGGGGAGTGCTTGACTTTTTTTTTTCTTTGGTTTTATCTTTTTCATTTTGTTGGCTAAAAATTTGAAGGTTAAACTATCAATTAATTATGGTCATTGGACTTGTTGACCATAACTTGACCCACACATTAATAAGTCCATATGTCCAACGTACATTGGGCCAACACACTTCTTCATGTGGAGACAACACTTTCATCGCATGTGAGCAAATGCCTTTGGGGATTATTTCCATCCCAAGTATAAGAATAACTAGTGTGATACCCGTGCTACGCACGGCGGTATCAATAAAAATTTGTTTGGAAATTAAAGTACTTAATATGTATAAAAGTAATTTATATATATATATATTTAAACTGATTTGGAAAAAAATTGATAATGGTAGTTGGTGGGGAATTACACAATTGATTTGCACAATCAAAAATCCTTAGTGATAAATTTTTTTTTATCATTATATTGACGAAAAAGTTACTTTCAATTATACTCAAATAATAAAATATCCATTGTATCAAAGTTGCCTGTCTTAAACAAAGAAACACATATATGCATAATTGGTGAATCTGAAAATATAAAATGGTAAATATGTTCATCTAAGTGCATGTTATCTACACCAAAAAATCATCACTTCAGTTATTTTTTTCACAGATGTTAAATCAACAACTGAGCCAACCGCTTTGAACAATCAATTATTACCTAGGTGCATTGATCATACTGTTTAAGATTGTTAGTTTTGCATAAATTTTTCCACCCACTCCCAAGCTTAAGCCGATTCTTTTGTGAGTTCAAAAGCTTGCATGAGTAGTTTTCCAATTCCGATTCCTTCTGAATCATAATATTCCATGTTCCCTTATTACCAAACTTCAATATCTCTCTTGAAAAGGCATTAGATAATGTCTGGAACACACATTTGACGGAAAACATATAAAAAAATTATATCATAACTTAATTTCATTTGATTCACTTATAAATAAATAATTATATAAGGATATACAATTTGATATACCAACTGGCTTTTAGTGACTTCATAGTGAGACAACTTTTGTAAAGTGTTGGTTCCTGTAATATGGCCCAATAAAATTATGTAAAATGAAAGCAAAGAATACATAATGATGTTAAATAATTTAAGTGATCTGACCTATCACAGTTCCTGACTTGCTGAACAACCAGTGGATTTGGTGGGGTGTGAAATCTATAAAACACAACTCCTATTGAATGTATGTTACATGATCTTTTATAAATAGCAAGTATACAATAATTGTATGTAGCTTGGTGAATGATTAGGAATTTGATTAGGGGAAAAGTGGTCATAATGTTGATCTGATGACGAAGAATCAGAATTGGGATTGATTTCCTGTATCATTATCTTGTAATCTTGTTTTATAATACAATAAAGTGTTTTAGGTAGAACCTTTTGATGTTCCTAGATGGGTTAACTAAAAAATCGAAATTATAATTCACGTCATCACATATTTTAAGATAGTAACTCCGAACCCATTGTAAGATATCATAGAAGAGAGATGATAAGGAAGAGAGGTGGGAACCGAGACAGTTGAGATGAAAAAAGGAAGGGAGTTCTACAAAGAGATCAGAAAAAAAAAGGGAGGCAAAGAAATGGCAAAAGGGAGATCCATAAAGAATCAAAAAGAGAAAATTGAAGGGGATGAATATGAAGGTGTGGTGTTAATTTTGGAGGGAGCCCATTATGTCACTTGCATTGGAAATTTGAATTTCAAAAAGCAAATGTAATTTCAATAGAACTTGTCAGTGGGGGCAAATTATAAGATAGATCTCATATATTTAAATTCACCATGAAACTTTTATTATTAATCATTAGATAAATATCACTTTTATTGAATGATTTGATCTAATGATTAATAAATAGAGAGTTCAGGATAGATCCAAACAAATAAGATCCATTATAAATCCCATCTGTCAATAGGTATTTAATTGTGTTCATGGTATATGATAGATTGTATCACTTCCTATAATAGCCTTGTTATAATTTTTTATTAAAATTTTCATGACAGGTGTCATGCACATATTACTGAACACGTGTCAGCCAAAGAATTTAAATTATTTATATTATATTAACAATATATAAAAACTATTTGAATGGATAAATTTGATTTGAATTTAATAGTTGATTGAATCATGTAGATTATTACTCCCGGTTGTTGCTACATAAAAAATGTGTTAACCTTGTCATTTTATATCCTAGTCTTTTCTTGTCCCATTCCCAAATCTATGTATCAAGGAAATTTGTTAGTCCATTATTATTCTTTTTTTTATTAATGAAATTTCGCTTATATATATTGTTAATAGGCTTCTTGCAAGTTCCTACAAAAATAAGCAAGAAAATAAAATTTAATTCACATATTAACATGATATAACAATAATAATAATAATAACAAAATTAAGTGACATGATTCATTTATTTATCTAATATTTTTCCTAAAAACTATGCCTATTTTTTTCTTTATAAAATTGTTCAAAATATATATATTTGTAGTATTAAAAATGATCAGCAAATTGAACTGCATATGGGATATTATAAATTAAAAGTAATTATGAATATAAATCATTACATACGTGATGCCTCTTATATAAATTGAAATTATCTACCCTACAAATTGTAGTTTAACAATCTTTTTATTTTTTTCATGTGATGTTGTTTATTAAAATTGGTAATCCTTAAGTGTCAATTATCATCTCATTGGCCAAAAACACAAATTGACCTTTATTATATAGAATGATCATAACCAAGAATTTATTTTTCCAATAAATCATTCAAAACAATCCGCAAACATAAGGATGAGAACCAACTACAAAAGAATCAAACGCAAAGACATTGTTATAAAGCAAGAATCAATTTCAACAATAGATCCCACATGTCACTCCAGTTACAAATATGGTTTTTTTGCATCATGTCTCTGCTCCTTTCCTGTGATCAGGCATCATCTTGAAAAAAGCACTCATATTCATTAGCCCACCTGACCACCTAGCTTTTCCAAATTTCATTCATTTGGAAAATTTCATTCATATTGGTACAATGGAACTTGAAATGTAAATGCTAAATTGTCAATGGCTAAAGGATTAAACAATGAGGAACAATAACTTTCATGCTTACCAATGCCTACCAATAGCCCGCAAATGCCAATAAGACTCTACAGAAGCAAATCAAAATTTGCTATGGTGGTAATAAAAGGCATTAATGGCAAATCTTTTTGACCAATAAATAAATAGATTGAATTTTGTGTTGCATACCACTCAATCCAAACTAAGCATCCAGAAGCAAACATGATTACCTCAATGTTTGAGATTATGAATGTGAGGAGTGAATAGTAATGGGATCATTAAACATGAACCAAAAAATTTACTAAGATATCAAAACAAAACAATTTATCAATATTTACCAAAATTATCTACTATTGTCCATTATTCCGGTTTATATATCAAACACAATGCAGAAACAAAAGCTATTCTGTTTTGAGAATGTAGGTGGTTAACACAAATTGAACAATATAATGTGAAAGGCCTTGTAAAGAATATATTATAATACTGGAGAAAGTAGTAAGAATGTAAACTTCAAAGGCACCCTAAAACCTATATTTACTATCATAGAACAAAAAATGCAAAAGATCAAATAATAAATCATCATTTAGGCTTACAATGAAGATTGGTTCCAAAATCACTTGAAGTAGAAGAATTTAATAAAGCTCCAAAATTGACAAATCTCAAAAAATGCAAAAATCTAATCAAAATGTCATCTTCAATTCAAACGAATTAGATGGTAAAATGGGAACAATTGAACATGAAATCATTATTGATTCGATACTACATGAATCTTATGCAATAATGCAATAAACATGGGGCAAAGGTTATCTTTTGCACTAACCTTTGCTAGATACAAATTTATATTTTTCAAAATACCACCAAACCAGTTCAGGAATGAAACATGATAATGGTGAGAAAAAGTTTTCAGGCAATCAATAGCTAGTATGCATAGTTGTGATCGCCAACTTTTTATACAACTCCATCAAATAATTTATTTGATAGATATCAAGAAGTTTCAAAGATGAGGCTTCCCAATATGAGGAAAAAGTCTATCAAAATCAACGGAATTATCAAAGTAGGTTACCAAGCTAAACCAAAATAGTTCATCAATGATTAATCTAAGACCCTAAAGAATAAATGTCAATTATAAAACAGTAGAATTGACCACACATATTTCATTAGGATATAGTAAAAATTTGATTAATAAGACTATTTTCTCATTAATGATCTCATAAGAAATAAGTTGGGGCTTCCAAGTTCTATTTTATTATTTTCTGATTTTCTCATCATGCACTACATACTATACAATACATACTGGATTATAGGAACAAATCACCAATAATGACTGCAATATATTAATTATTAATATAATTATCTAATGCATAAGTAGTGAAAAAATAAACATCATTCCTCACCTAAAAAAAACATAACTAAAAAGACCACCCGGAGAATTATAACATCCTTTTATAACATAAAAGCAAGACCAATAAAAAAAATAAATTGTCTCGTAAATAAATATAAAAAAATAAAATCAATCATTAATTTGCACCTGGAGAATTATAATATCCTTTTATCGTATCTCCAATTGAAAAGTGCTTCCAAAATTGCATAGAAAAACCATTGAACACTTTGCAAAGAATGTCTTTTGTAGTAAAAATAGTAGCCACACCTACATGAAGATAAAATGAAATATGCATCACATCATCCATTCATATTCATGAGTGGTAATTAATTCAGATATAATGAATGAATAAATGACTCTCTAGAGATTGAATGAATGACTCTCCAAAACAATAGGTGATAATTCATATAAAGGCATTAACTTTCAAGCTTTTGAGTTCAGTAAGCAATAAAATAAGAGGAAGAGAGCGTACAGGTAGCACAAATAAGAAAAACAAACCTTTCAATAGACTTTAAATTGATAGAGCATAGTTCTGCAATCATAAACTTAGGACCCATTGTCCTACCAAAACAAAAGAATGATAATCATTAACTCCTATTATTCTATTTGTGGACCATTCTAAATTTAAATTGTATTTTATATAATCATATCAAACTAAATTTATAAATTTAAAAAATTGAACTGAATCAAATTAATTTGTAATTTAAATCTACCAAAAGTAATATCTTACATAGCAAACCATAAACATTAATGATTTTGATGGCATGAATTCATTAAAAAAAATTGATGGATGACCATATCAACAGTCAATGCACTAAATATAGGAACAATAGGAAAAGTATTGTCACGACAAATATTATATTAAGTATCAATAATATGAGTTGTCAAAAGAAAAATGAAATAGTTTATAACTAAAAACAACACAATTGTCCAAATTGCATATTAGTTAACGCAATTCAATACAAAAACTCTTAACTAAATACACAATTTCTTCTAAATTAGTACAAAAAATAACTTCACCCTATCTATACACACACTAAAGATCCCTCCCTCTAAGAACACTTCTAAAACAGTTACAAATATTCTAGAAGTGCATAAAATGCCTATACTCGAGCAAACATGAACTCAAAGAAACCATGGCTCAGTGACATGAATGAATGAGAACCAGGGCGCCATCCCAGATATTGTAGCTTTAGAAGTTTCTTAATATATACTATTAAGATGTCTGAACATCTAAGCATAACCCACTTTAAACAGATTTGTCAAAGATGGATAGGTAAGACAATAGTACATTAGAGTTTGTTGTAATCTATTTGGTCTCAAAAGGAACATTTCCAGTGTACAAATCATTGGATACATTTCTGGCTAGTAATTGTTAATTTTAAATTGTATTTAACAAAATTTAAATTTTGCTTTCTTCAACACGGTAGTTTAAGATAAATCCATGCATGCCAGTAATAGTTCAAAAAGAAGACCTGATGCATATTACTGATTCAGTGGAAAAAGTTGCAAGCAGAATATCAAGGACCAATTCTCCTAAAAGCTTAAGTGGCTAGCTGGATGACCAAGAATGGTTTAATTTTCTAACACTCATGCAAAATTCCTTTGGGCTTAAATTGCACAGAGGCACTTTTGCATTGCTGAAATTTGATTGAGTTATTAAGAGTGATGGTGGCAACCTAAACTTTGACCACTTAGTCATTTGGGCTTCGATGCCTTGGAAAGTACCAACTATACTAAAACCTTAACCTATTAAGTATAGACTAATAAATAGTTTAATATCTATAACAACCTCAAAATAAAAAGGTTCTGATTTGCATATTTCAGAAATCAAGGACAAATATGTTATATCTTCTTATATTCCAAGGGAGATAAAAGGACAAAAGGCTAATACTTACCCTAATGATCAAACTGTTCTATTCCTTACATCATCAGCCTTCTTTTCCATAGCCACTGCCAATGCAAACTCACTTGCTGGAGAAAGCAAACATGGAGTAACTTGAAGTTATAATAACAATAAGCTAAGTCTCTGACGCAACAATGACAACATACACGATACAAAATTGACTCTGATTAGAAACAAATCCATCAGGTATCAAATGCCATGAGCTACAAAGTGCAACAATTTTTACTTCTTAGTTGTTGGCAAAGACTTGAGTAATATCTTTAGGAATTGTAAGTGAATTGCTAAAATTAAACAAAATATCGCATAGTAGAAAACATCTCAATTATCAAAATAAACTATGTTGACTTCCCCTATAAAATAAGAGTACAGCCTAGACAAACAATTGGTCTAAAATTCCAAAAACATCAATCGGCAAACAAATGATCTAAAATTCGAAAAAACAAAAAGAAAGTGTGTAGGAAATTTTTATAAAAATGTTGTATCCACATTGCAGTGAAGTCATGAAGTAGAAGCCCGTTCACAACAAATTCACCACTGAAAAAGAGTTAGCAAGCAGGATAGGACAATAATATACAAATAAGTAATAACATGAGATGGCAAGCAAACCTTAAAACTATGCAATTGTACATATTAGAAGGATATGGCTAAAAACACTCATTATTACCAAGAATCTAGCTAGGAAATGTAGTTGGCATTGGGGCAATAAGAAGTGAATTTCTCACACATCCCAATCGCAACGGCTTGAGAAAGTCACACCCCACATGTTTGGCCAAAGAGTTCCCTACACATGCTTAGCTTTCAAATTTCAGTCCTAAAATTAAGTTGAATATCATGTGGATATGTTCCAGCGCATTAGAAGGAAACTAACTACATAAAAGAAAGCCTTTCACTGTGGAAACTGAAAGATGCTAAGAAAAGAAAGAAGGGCAAGGAAAAGCTTTTCGCATCAATACACCTTGCTCATAGGACTAACACTATACGTAGGACTACCACATAAATCATCAACGTACTTGAGCATCACCAATAATAATAATACTCACTCCGGATTTAGTAGGGGATCAAATTTCATAAATGTCGAAGTTAAAATCAAATGAAACCGATACATTCAATAGAAGACTTATCACTTACCAAACCTTTTGTTGTTCCTCTTGATAAAACCCAAGAAGTACTCATCTATGGGTAGATTTTCATTGTTGAAATAATACTCAACCAGCAAAAGTCAACAAAACCAATTCACCAAAACCTATGTCAAGGAATTAGCCAATAAGTTTAAGCAGCAAAGCTAAAAGAAGACAAAAAAAAAAAAAAAAAAGGATTTGAAAGCATTAAATTGGTCTCACATAGAGGTTTCTACGAAAGATAGAGAAAGAATGAAACACACAAAATAGCAGAAGTTTCAATAGGATGGGTAAGCAATTCAGAATTCTGTAGGATCCAAGAAAACTAAGAACAGAGACTAAAAGAAAAGTTTCAGCAAATCCTCCACATAAAAATAGGCAAACCAATTAATGAAGAAACAATTAAATATTGTTTTCGATGAATAACATCATAAGACTAAACTCATATAAACATATGGCGATCAAGTTGGCTCAAATACATAGCAGTTTATAATTATTAAACACATCAAACAACTAACAGCCAAATCCTTCTAGTTTTCAAACACCTTTACAACACAAAATACTGATCTGCATCATAGTATCCATTTTCTACCCAAATTTCAACTCACAACCTCATGTAAAACTAATCATAACTGTAAAAAATCAAGAGGCCTCACAATCAACCATGTTCATAGCATCAGGTGAGGGCCAAAATAATTTATATTGGGCTCCAAAAACTCATACAATTTTAGTAGGTTCTGCACTTTTAGAGATACTTATAGGTTGTCTTCCATTCAATTTTTTTGACAATTATTGATACTCAACCCCAACCCAGAGGAGCAAAACTGCAAAAGGAAGAGAACCATACAAAACAAAGACTGAAAACACTATATAGTATCTGTTTTGGCATTGGCATCCTAAGCAACAGGTGCAAAGACAAAACAAACACAAAAAACAACCCTTACAATTATCAATACATGACATCTCTAATAACTTTATAAGTAACTACATAGCAGCAACCATTCACTAAGACTAATAGAGATAAAGCAAAGGCAAAGAACATGACCAAAAAAATAGCAGCAGAGCCGGCTGGATGCAGAACAAAGCATATTAAAAAAAACACAAACACCAAGCGGCAGAGAATCATAAATAAAAGATTAAAAAAATCTAAGATTAACTCTCCAATTGCTCTCATTGTATTTTCATGGTTTGTGGGCTGGCTGATATAATAGATCATACAATTCTTTTTACATATATAATTGAAACATGCTCAAACTCTTCAACAAAGTGGAGCAATCCAAAAGGGTACAATACATCATAGAATAAAAAAAAATTAAGCTAACATAGTAATAATAAGCAATGTTATAGTAATAGTAATAATAGAACAAATAGCTGAATAGAAAGGTTAAACTTCATTTTGGCAAATCTCACATTTTTTCTTGGATCAGACACAAACATAGCCCGGAATAAAAGAGCATTACCTTTGCTAAATTTCTAGAATTACAGTAGCAGTGTCTAATATTAAAATTGAAAAATAGATCAAATAAAGCATGAGCTAACAGTGACAATCATGTGATAAGTTTGAATGGAAACAAATGATAATATTGACCGTTAGGATAGGTGAAACAATCAGACTTATTGAAAGAATCACAATTAAGGAACACCAATAATAGGAACTTCATAAAACCATAACACAATAAATAGGATAGGTGAAATAAATATATAAAGACAAACATAATTGATCAAAACCTTGAATACGAACCATTAGGATCATAATGACAATATAGAGAGACAGTAATACCAATCGAGAGGTTTAAAGTAAACATTACCAAACCATGACGTAGGAAGAATGGAAGACCCAATCACAATCTATACTTTAGTTGCTGGCTAAAGTAGGTTCTTTATCAAAATTCAAAAGCTAAAGTAGATCTTTTTAAAGGAGCCAAAACATCTTGTATAAGTTATAAATAGCAAGTATAAGTGTGATTAATGCTTCTTTTGAAGATTCATTAAGGAAAAAAAAGTTAAGATTATGTTAAACTCTAAGATTATCCCAAAACATCAAATGTCAAAATACTGACAGCTTCAATATCAGTTGTTATTGGGAATACTCATTGTGAATAAATACTCACTGTGAATACATACTACAATTTAGAAGCATGAAAAATCAACAACTTGATATGAATCAAAAAAATGGTTTAGTCATAGTTGTTAGCTCAAATTGAAGTTCCATGAACTTAGACCTGACTCTCTCCCTTTGGAAATCTTGACAGCTTCCATACGTATCAACTTGTCCAATGGCATCTTTATTAACATCAAAAGAAAAGAAAAGAAACACAAACCTTGAACAGAATAAGAAAATTAAATGTTCAAGTAAAATGTAATTGGATTTTGGAAGTTAAACTAACCTACTAAATTACCTTTAGCAATTGGTTCTGAAGTGAAAATTGATTTGGAACTTGTGGTGAGTTGCTTGATACTCTCCACTGTTTTGGAGTACAGAAATTTTTTGGAAGAAGTAACATTTTCTTTCTAAAATAGATAGTAATTACTTCTTGATTAGTTTGTTTGTTGTAATAGAAGCTTTGATAATGATAATAAATGTAATTCAATAGAATAAATTATATGCCTTTAAATAACATGTAAAAGAATATCAAGATACCCTTTGATTGAGTGAAAAAATAAAGAGATGATATATATCCTAATCCTAATATAAAGACAAAATCTTCACCCCGTGTGTTAATGACCTTAAAAAAAAAAAAAACAAATGTGTTAACATTTTTGTAGCGAATCCTTCAAAACAATTCCACGAAAATAACAAAAACACACACAAACATATGTCATTAAACCGAAATTCCAAGACCTTGACCCCTATCTCTTAATTTCTGCTTACAGTAAAATAAATCAAATTGGTTGAAATTATCCCAAAAGAATTAATTAATATTCTGCTTTTTTATAATTACTAATCAAATTCTCAACTAATCAGGTTGAAACAAATACCACAGTACAGGGAGAAGACCGTTAAATAGTCTAAGGAAAACCACATAAAAGACCACCACTAATGCCATAATTCTCTCCTAACTTTCAGAAGCAACCACCAGCCTTAATTTCTTTTGATTATTGCATTCATCTCAAAAGTTCCTTTTCAAGAAGATGTATGAATAGTCCTTCAATGTTATCCTATGACATTCTTTTTTCAGCACCTAGAATGGATGTTGACAACTATTCAAGAGAATCAATAACAATGATATAAAATATGCTTATAAAATATATTTTCAACTGCAAGCAGATTGCCTAACATTGGGCCATCTATCCAAAAATTTAAATATAACTGAAATTATCAACTGTGAAATAATTAGACAATTAGAAGGATTTTATTCAAGTACCTAGAATTTAAATTATATAAACTGTTTGGCATATATCCTCCAGGTGAAATAGACTCTATAGGCGATGGTAACCAAATCACAGCAAAGCCAAATGATGGAGTCCTGCAACTTTATCTTTTAGCCCCATGTGCCATCTTCCATGGTAAGGTAATATCCAAACATGGAATACTCAAATTAAAGACCAGCCTCATTGTTACACCTAACTTTTGGACACACACTAAACCATCAACCAAACCAGAAAAAAACCATAAAACGTCCACATATACATCAAGCACCTACATAATCCACTTCGAATCCCTATGGCATAGCCATCAAGGAAGGGAGGGGATAAAGCCCAAAAGGAATGACCACATGAACTCAAAGTCTAGCCTTGCTAACAAAAAATGTGCCATGGCAACTCCAAGAACCACAATCTTGAAACTCTCATATGAAATTGGATAGCGTGTGAGACACAAAACAAAACATTCTAATAATGTTTCATTGTTTTGTATGAGAATAAATCAAGGATTAGAAAAATTGAAAAAAGAAAAAAGAAAACTATACACCATCACTGCTTTAAGAAGCAAGTTTTCACTTTTAGTGATATATAGTGATCTATAGACATAGTTACATTTGGTATCAATTCACGAATACATATGAGTAAATTTGAAAGCAAAAAGTGGAGGTATACTAACCACATGAGCATTGATTGCTATCTGAAGTCTCCTTTGCCAACTCAAGCAATGTTAAATCATGTTTCCATCCATGATATATCAGTTTGCCACATGCAGTCTATTTCAAATATAAAGTGATGTCAAAAAGGTTATTTATAAAAAATAAGGAATGATATAGAGCAGTGTCTAATTCTACTTGAGAGATAATATTTCATATTGTCATTCACCACATGCTTAGCCTATCTAATTATCAAAGTTATTGGTGATGTCATTATTCATTAAGCTGCAGTTTTGGAGCTGACTACTGGATACCTCAGTAGGAATAAGTGTGTAGAGAGCAACCATCATATCAATAAAGTTTCACTGCATCTGTTCAACAAATCAGTAATAGCACTTGAAAATTTTTCAACATTAATACATTATGCAAGACCAGCACTGTTGATTTTATTAAAAGGCCATGTGCCAAATATGATAGGAGCATAAAGCAAGATGATATTAAGACAGACTCATTGTGGTACAATATCTTCAAAATAAGCAAGTGCAAATTGAGCAACATGAAATTATTAGAGAACCCGAACAAAAAAAAATTGCAATTATTGCACTCCAATTATTTATCCACCACACAATGGTTCCCTCTGAACCTTAACCACATACACCAAATAATCTAATATGCTGAATTAACTTCAAAGAGAAACACAAACTTATCCATCAAAAAGGGGATAAGACTGGTAGCTTTTTGTAAAGCATCCAAAATACAAATTGAAAAGAAAAAAATCTGAAGTAAAATTGGTTTTGGAAGTCATGTGTCCTGTCTCTAGATCAACATCATGATGTTTATAACAGAGGCTGATTAAAAGTGCTCACTGAATTATATTTCATTAGAAGCAATATTTATAAAGGGGATTAACATTATACCAAAAGTCAGCTATATTAGCAGACAGCAAAAGAATGAACACCTACATATCCCAACTCCTCAAATCACTAACAGGGATGTGCACGTCATAAAAGGTAAAAATCCAGACAGATCATGAGATAGTTCCTAACCTTAAAATATTACCTAGCTGAAGAACTAAACAGGGATTACATAAAAAAACAATAGCAACAAAAACTCCTAAATTGAGTGAGCAAAGTCACACGAAGAAATGTCTAATAGCAACACAGACCAAGAAACTAAGAGATGCTGACATGCCACATATCAGACCCCAAAAAATGTTTTACAAATCCATATTTGTACACAAATTGAGAAATCTATTGAACTTGATTCTTGCATAAATATGATGCTATCATGCATATCCAAGTAAGCCTTTTTTTGAGTTTGTACATTCACAGTCTACACTGATTAGTTAGTTAAAAGTAAATCAAATAATAGCAAAAAAAGAAACCAGTAACATACTATTTCAGAAACCACATATCACTGAAATATGACTGTAGCATGAACAGAAAAAAAAAAAAAAAAAAACCCAGCAAAGTAGTGTTAAACCAGATAAACAATCATATCCTTCAAAAAATATGCTTGTCATATCTAAGTGTTCTCCTTTAAAACCCATTCAAATATCATGATACTTCAAAATTCATACAAATGAGAAGTCAGAATCAAATATGAAATATACAAAAACATGACAATAAATTAAAAACCAGCAAAAAAAAAAAAGGTCCGTTCACCTTTAATTTTAAATGTCAAAAATCAAAACACATACCTGCAAACAATCACAGCTCATCTGGTCAAAGACATTGTATCATCGAATTGAATCCAAATCATCATCGAATTGAACCCTGTTAGTCAAATCATAATCATAATTAGAACAAAATTCATATCTTTCTATTATCCAGCCCTCAAATAAGTAACTAAAATCAACCTAAAAAGAATGACCTATGTGAAATTATAATTGAAACTCATTTTTCTTTTCAAATCACAATATAAATCAATTCAAGGAAGTAGCCTCAGTTTAGCCACCTAATCCAAAACTCCATGAATGCATTTGTCACACATTATTGCAATCTATGATTCTGTCTGTAGTTCACCATATCACAATAGCATTTTTATTACAATACCCCTATGCCAATCATCACATGAGAATCAGTGTTCCACAATCATTGCACTTAAACACAATGAACCTAAGAAAATTATTGGACCCTACAAATGAGATGAGTAATGAAGTCTAAATAGCAATTCATGAGCTTGTATTATAATTTTATTAGGCAGCATATTCCCTTACTCCATTCTCTTTTCACAATTTTAACAGTCAAGTCATCTTTTAAAATTTTGTTGAAGATAATAGCAAACTTGAACCAGGTAGCCTTAAGCACATTATACAAACAACACAAACATGATACCACATTCTTGCATTCCATTCTAATATCAACATCCTTAGAATTTGTCATATAATGATAGGCTTTCCACCATACTTACTTTGTAAGTTCCTCACATCGTTTTGCTCAAAAATGAAGTTGTATCATCAAAATTGGCTGTAAAGAAATAAGCATTACCCATTGCAGTATATAGCTTTATTTGAAAACCTAATCTTATAGGAAGAAGAGGACAATAGAGGCATTAAAAAATGGGCTTTTACAGGAACTAAACTAATGAGAATTGAACAAAAAACATGATGAGACTACAATCCAAACAGAAGCACTCAAAATGCAGATTCGTGTGGCTTCATGGCATCACTTCAAAACAATTTGCAAGCTTTAATTTGAAAACAGAAGCACTTAAATCAAAGAAATAAGAATTATTACCTCTTTTTTGGCGTTCATTCCCTCAATTTGGATTACACATTTGATTGGATACTGGTTTAACTTGGGTCTGAAAAACACCAACATAGAAAACATTACATGAGAAAATTAAATTGAATGAATTAGGAACTAAAGAGGGAGTCATCTCATAAGAGGGAAACCAATTGAAGGTAGAAATTACATGAGAAAATTAAATTGAAGTATTGAAATGAGTACAGAAATTATCACTTAAGAGAAAGTCATCTCATAGTAACATTTCAGCAATAAAAATTAGAAAAACTGGCTATTAATTTGTTACATGTGCTGTGCAAATATATAATATTTACAACGAATCAATAATTTAATAACATAATCAATGTAGATATGTGCAAGTTGAGCAAGTGCATAATGCAAAGGGAATTTCAAGGCTATTATGGAGGATGAGATTTGGTTTGATTAAGATTTGATCTTCCTTGATTGTCAGCATTATTGAGAAGGGCAACATTTGAAACAAATGACAATTTACGGCAGCATGATTTTTAATAAATGAAAAGACAAAATTAAATTCTATATATGTATTAACAGCAATATGTAAACCCCAATCAGCACTATCTAATATCATAAAAGAGAAGGTAAGAACTCTACACATGAAATAAAGTTATCACACCTATTGTAGTGAAGAGATCCTGTCATATGACAAAGAAT
This sequence comes from Dalbergia cultrata, assembly GCA_031216105.1. NCBI lineage: Eukaryota > Viridiplantae > Streptophyta > Magnoliopsida > Fabales > Fabaceae > Dalbergia > Dalbergia cultrata. The sequence goes on along the minus strand of JAVHNL010000384.1, from coordinate 4,616 downwards.
GCATCATAACTCACCTATAGTAAACCAAATGCAGGTTAAAGAGAGCACTTAAAAATAAAGAAATTGCATTCAATCATATATAAAAAAGAAAAGAGTCATGACAAAAATTACCTGCAATGAAGCAAATTTCAAGGCAAAATTCAGCATATATAACTTGCACCAGTACTTGTTATGCCAAGAATCCTCGTAAGCCAGGGAAAATTAGTTAAATCAATTTAAAAATATACATGGTATGGATGTAAAGCAAAAAAAGGGAATTAATTGAGCACATACCAGAAACTTTGAATGCACAACAGCCGTAATAACCATGTCAAAGTTACCATGACATATGACAAAAAGAATGATGATTCAAGCAACATCTTGTTTGCTTACCCAGTCATTGTGGCATTTGTTTCATACACCTGATACCAAAATTCCAATTTTCATGAGTATATGACCTAAAATACCTGCCAATTTTCAAGGATGCGCAAGTTCAATGAAGAAATAACAATAAAAAGCCTTTGATATGTTGAACAGAATAACAATCAACCAAATCTGATAGTACTGACATGTTTATATTATCCAAATGGCCAATAAGTTTATATTATGCAACTACAAAACAAAAATTAAGATTAGTACCAACAGGTACTCAATAAGGTTTTTGAAGAAAACCTGAGATAATGTAATAGTCCTCCTTGTGACGTATAGAGGTTCTTTTCCTTCAATTCATCATGTCCACAATGTTAGCACTGAATTTCTTCATATTTGCCTGAAGACCAATCACTTCATTATCAAAGAAAATGAAACCATTGAGGGAAACCTCTGGACCAAAGTTAAAATGAAAATGAACGGCAACCTTGAATGGTTCATTATCAATTTGGGACTTGATTCCTAGAATAAAATGCAACCATTGAGGGAAACCTTTGGACCAAAGTTAAAAGCTAGTGGTTAGATACGAAGAGATCCATTTCCACAGGCTACAATTTCAAGAAAGACTACTCTGCAATTAATATATTCTGCAGTTTTATATAATAAATGAAAAATAACAAAGTTTCGACCTGTTAAATAATGTTTAAAAGAGTTTCAAGAAGGAATTAGGCATAATTTATAACTCAATAAGTTTGTCATTCAACCCCAAATCTATTGCCCAAGTAAAATACACCACAAATCCTAACAATTCCTACATCTAAAGAAAGATCTCCGTCACTTGTGCATGGAAGTGCTTCTATCATTTATGCTCTAGGATTCATCCACATGGGGTTACCTAAATAATAAGAAGGTAAAAACGTGATGCCAGTGACAATTGAATCTAAACAGGGTATGAATAGTGCCAACATGAGACAAAATGGAATGCACTACAATGAGAAAATAAGAATCAAAAGAAAGATATGAAGCTATCAATTACTTGTCTTAAGAAATTGCAGGAAAGGCAGAAGCTCTATCCTTGTCCTATTGCAATTCACTTCAATGGACACCACTAAAATAATGTAAAGACTTAGCCACCATGAATCTTACCTGTGGGGTCAAAATCACATCTGCAACCTCTAGGCAAAGTTCCTTCCTTGCTCATGTCAGCCGTCCTGTTCCTATATGCAACAGACAAAGACCAAAAAATTGGGACTTGTTGAAATGGCAAAAAACAAATCAACCATTAAAAAAAGTACTTAGAAAACTGAAATGAGCAAGCCATGCCCATATGACATATAAGTACCAAATATAAGAACAATCAGAAGCAAACAAAAAAGTACGACTTCATAACCAAGCTAACCTTAACAGGCTGTGATAATAAATTGAAATCAATGGACAAAGGTCAAAATGGTTGATATTGTAAAGGAGTACACCATGAAATTGACCGCATAATGGTACGCAAAGCTCTTTCCCATAAAAGCAGGCACAAATACTGCACTATAGATCAAGAAAAATTATAAACTCAAATTTCAAATAAACGAACAAATTAAATGTCAAAGTCTACAATTAAATTGAATATAGATATAAAAATCTATAACAGAAGTGAGCACATACATAAAAATTCTAAAAAATTAAGTGTATGGCTATATTACAGATTGAAAATATAGAAAGTGAACAAAAATATCAATTAAAATCAATTCACATTGCAGAACCTGTGATCTACTATATCGAAGAATACCAAAATGTAGCTCCAAATTTTAAATGAAAGCTACTTAAAACCAAAATGCAGACAAAATAAAACACCAAAAAAACTCAATCCATTTATCATACTCCTAAAGCAAATAGAACTCATAAGAGAAACAAAGTTATTTTCACCTTATTTTAAAGGGAAACAAAATGAACTCAAATAATAATAAAAAAACAGCAATACTGAAATCAAAATAAGAAAAGAATTAAAGCTGAACGAACCAGAGTCAATCAGAATTAAACCACAAAGCAGATCAATCGGGAAATGGATCAAAATCTCAATCAAAGCTCGTAAAAGTTGAGGCAACTCAAAAAAACTAAAATAAAAATATAAAAATAAAACAATATAGTAAGGATTCAAGGTCTTCATACCTGGGACGAAGCAGAGACAGTAGCAATCGATTTTGTTCTTTATCTGAACCAGCAAAGAAATTAAATTCGAGAATAAAGAACAAAAAACAAAACTCATCTTGTTAGGAATAAACAACAACCCACAAAAAAAAAAGGTTACAGCTTTCTCACCTATGCATCAACAGGGGCACCAAATCTTTTCTTTCTACGGTGGGCACTTGCAAGACGGGAGCCGTCCTCCGCTGTGCAATTTCCTTCCTGGACCATTGCAGCTGGGATCACTGAACGCTCCTCCGTATTGGCAAAGAAAATGAGAAAAAATAGAAGAAAGAAATCAAAAGAAAAGAGGGGTGAGATAACCTTGCAGTGGTCGCATTACCACCGGCCATCGCATACTTTAGTTGGGTCACCCATCGCCGCTTCAACATCCGCCAGCCATCGCATGCTCCTCCGTGTATGTGCCGCAAAGCAAATCTGTTATTGTGGCTGCACATGAATGGGAATGGGAGGACAAAAATCAAAGAAAAAAGGTGATGGATAAGAGAAAAAGGAACAAAAGCCATGGATGAGTGAGCATGGAGGTTGGGGTCGGGTTTGGAAAGTAGAGAGGGAGGTGGAGGAATGGTTGCGGTTGCAGATGCGCCATGTACAGCCTCATTGCGTGGTCATCGCCATCGTTCACCTTTTCAACATGACATTAGGGCAGGAAAAGGGATCCGCAACCAAAACTGGGGAGATCTGCAAAAATAAAAACGACAAATGAGAAGGAAATAAGAAACCAGCGCCAAAAGTAAAAGGAAAGAAGAAGAAAGATGCGCAAGATCTGACTTCAGAAAGGAGTAGGAAGACTTTTAATTCTGGCGCCAGTCAGTTACATTTCCGTCTTGCATAACATTAGTGCCATCAAGCTGCTGGTTTTGAAATTCAAATTTCAAAAAGAGCATGCACCTACAGAAAACCAACGCACGTTTAATGGCAGCAGCAGAGTACTTTTGACTAAGGTCTGCAGTGTTGAGCTTGCCCGGTAAGCTTTCACATAGAATGAAGTATGATGAAAAGAATTAGATTCATGAATCATGAATACGTGTCAGACAGAGAATTGATGAACACGTGTCACATAGAGGATGCTTAAAACCCTCTTTTAGAGGTTTATAAAGGATTATGAGTTGTGGGTTTTTTAGGGTTTACCTGCCAGTGCAGGTGTCGTCCACATCACAACGACTTTTGTCCCAGCCTTTTAAGCAAATACAAAGCACTTTCGTCTTTCACTTTCAGGTCGATCGCACGAGTCAAGTCAATTTTATTGATCAATCGAAAAACTGTACAAAGTCTTTTTTTTAGTTATTTTATGTTTGAAAATTGAACCGACCATTTTATCTCTTACCAAAAGAGGGCAAGGTAGGGCCCAAAAGGGGCCAAGATAGGTCCCAAATTTGTGCAAAATCAAGAGGTAGGGTGTGTCATCTTCCATTTTGAGCTAAAGGATCAGCAAATAAAAGTCAAGGCAAGCCCGGGATGGGGCATTTTCTCATGAATTTAACGATCACCGGAGCTTTTCTCACTTTTTCTTTCTCCATTTTACTATTCTAATGATTTTAAACATGGCCTACACGTCACCCATGCCCATCAATGACTAAGACAGTCTCATACATACATACAGCATACATGAGATGCGATAATGTTAATTAGGCTCTCATGAGCACACATATCACATCATTTTTCATTAATCAGATATTAAATATTTAATTAGCTAGTAATAATCCACTTATATATATATATATATTTTGGTATGGTAATCTTTTTTTCTTTCGAAAAATTGTGTAATCTACTCATAATCAATCGAGTGATGATTTGTAGCAAGAAGGTCAATGAAATATAAGTAATTAACTCAAGGATATTATTTGTTGGATAATTTTAATTTCGTTTTATTTATTTGATGGAAGTAATGTGAGATAAATATTACATGAAATTTATAACAAAACAACGGTCAGAAAAATGTATAAAATTTGAGACAAAGGGAGAGAAGTGTAAGTTTGTCGTGTAGATCGATGATGCTGCTTGCTATTGCTTAATTACCAAGTCCAGCTATCCTGAGTCAACTAGTGGTCTCAATTAATGCATTTATGTCATGC
>JAVHNL010000383.1:0-25000 GCA_031216105.1 Dalbergia cultrata | reverse complement strand
TCGAAAGACATAGGTAGAATAGATGAACACAAGTATTTTATATTGGTTCGGTTTCTAACTTAGAACCTATATCCAATCCCCACCCTCCAGATAAGTGTATCCACTATGAATTTGTACAACCAATACAAACACTGAGCATTCTTTTACCAAGCCTCTCCAAGCTCTACTCAAGTGGTTTTTCAATAAGCCTCTTTAAGTTCAACCCTGAGTAGTTTTTCAATGAGTCTCTCCAAACTCAATCAACCAACTTATATCTCATAAGATAAAGCCTTACAATAATAGTTTTTGAATGTAGTTTGCTGTTTTACTCTCAAGAAGAATATAGCACTCAATCCAATAGCTTTGTAAAACACTCAGAAAAGTATAATGACAACTATATTAAGTTGAGAGAAGAGGAAATTGCTTCTGTTTGAATTTCAAAAACTTTGCAGGAGAATAGCTTCGATATCTCTTTCTTTCCTCTTATTTTGAATGTTCTTCCAAGTTCATCTTTTATAGGAGGATGAGAGTTTCTGATCGTTAGATGCTTGGAGAGGTGCAGCGCATGATTTCTGATGAGGTCCTCCCTTTTTGATGAAAGGAGCTGCTACTTCTTTTTCTTCTTTGTGATGTGCAATCCATAAATATAACAAGAAAGGAAATAAACGTTGAGTACTTGGAAAGAGACCTTGGCACAGTTACTTTTCAACTTTTCTGATAGGACAGAGCAACACACATATATTGGTTACTTCAGCAAGCAATGCATCGTTGGATCCAAAGTTTGCCATTCATGGCAAACACTGTTCTACACTCCATTTTCTTTTTCTGCTTCTAACACAAATTTGGTAAAGTGCCAACTTACAGTGTTGGTAATCTCAAGACCAAATCCATCAACATAAGTCAACCAATTTGAAATAAAATTGAAACACTTAGGACCTGTTTGCTTTGCTGGAAACAGTTTTCAGTTTTCAATTTTCAGTTTTCAGTTTTTATGAAGGAAAAACTGAAAACTGAGATTTGTGGTTTTCAATTTTTTCAGTTTTTCCTTCACAAAAACTAAAAATTGAAAACTGTTTTCAATAAAGCAAACACGCCCTTAATAAACTTGTTAAAATGTTCAACAAAAGTTAATTAATCTAAGCACATTAAAATTAACAGAATTGTATATAGTGTTTTGTCATCATATTAGAATACATAAATCAACATAACCTACAAGTATAAATAATATTTTTTTTCATATAGAGCAGTTTTAATAATGCTTATCACGCGAAGTCCGATAAAATATATATAGTTATAATATTTCTCCTTCATTGTTCCCACTTCCCAATTAGGAAGGACTGATCAAGGGATGAATAATTTTGTGACTTCAAGAGTTGCTCATTTCTTTCACTCATAATTAGTATTATAAAGTCCAAACAAGAATTTTGGTTTGTCTTTCCCCACTCGACCCCTTAATAAAGAAATCTTCAACTTCTATCCACATCGAGAATTAGTTTATTTCCTAATTATGGCCTACGAATCCAAATAGATCAAGATGATAGTGTAATGTCACTAAGCGACAATGCACAATAATCATAATCTTAATTGCGTAATCATCCAATTGTTAATTTAATAATGGCATATTAAAAATGAAAGGAAGCATGGAGCTGGGGTTTATGCCAGCTAGAGTAGGGTATAAGCTCACGATAATGTACGTAGACCTCCAACAAATTAAAAGGAAATAATTGAAGTTGTTTCAAAATAGTTAGGTCAGGTTAGGTTCAAACATGTGTTATGTTAATTCATTTGTGGCCATACAGGAAATGAAAAATCGAAAAATGGTGATTTCATGGGAAAAGTGATAATAACAAATACTAAACGTAACAAATATCTACGTCCATTCTCATTGACCATATTCAAGTACATTTCATTTGAAAGCAACTTATTTTTTACGTCATTTTTTAAAATAGTAATGTATACCATTCTCGTTTATAAAAATTAAAATTTTAAATACCTTTTAAATCTAATTAAGTTTAATTACCATACATTATATTTTATATTTAAAATTTGAGTTTAATTTTGATTCATTAACTATCATATAATCAAATCATTTAACTTAGATGACTTTTTAAATAGTAAGTGTGACATTCAACTACATTTGTTGATGTGATAACATATAATTGGATGATAATATAAATTTTTTTTTATATTATCAGTGCATAGAAATTAAACTTTTAAAATTTTGGTTGATATATATTTAAACATTTTTAACCATTCCTTTTAAATTTTAATTGAATTTAGTGAAACTAGTATCACATGATATTCACTAAGTATATTTTTAATTTAACTTTTAAGCATAATTTGTTAAAAAATTACAACACGAGCTTTTTTATTAAATTATAATTTATGATTCTTAACTACATTAAAACCAAACATTCGATGTCTGTGTCCATATATATATATATATATATAATGAATTATTATCCACTTTTCAACGAGAGTTATTTTACTTGGTGGACTTTCCATTTATATTTAACTATATATGATTTTGATTCCATTCCTAATTTTTTCAGTTCATATAGATTATTTATAAGTATGTTAATTTTAGAGTGTTTATATATCAAACTCAAAGATTCACTTAAAATTAGGACAATCTATTTGGTTAACACAATTTTTTTCAATATTAGAAACCATTAGCCCATTAAAAATATATTGCATCAATTCACTACACCATTTTTTAATTTTTAACAACATTTATTAATAGAAAATGTTGTCAAAATAACACTTAAAAAATATTGTCAACAATACTAAAAAAATGTTATTCAAACTTTTCAGTAGTAGTTTTATAAGTGTGGTGCATAATTTGTGTTGATAAGAGTTTTTACTAATCTTTTATATAATTAAATTTTAATAAATCTCAATTATATTCTTATATGATTAACTATTTTAAAATAATTTTTTTCAGAAAAATAAGCTCCTTTTGTCATTAACTAACTTTCCAATTTTAAATGGTCACAAGAATTTAAGAAAATGATTGGAAAAAACACCTGGATTTTGAGGAAAGTTAAGTGCAATATATTACATTGTCCTTCTTTTCACTAACTTTCTCTCTCCTTTACCACTTTATTCAATTGAAATATAATTGAAAAACATAATTAACAATATCTACTTTTTTAAATAAACAATTATTTATAAATAAATATTTTTTAAAAAATGGAATGTTAATTAAAACCGGAGAAAATATAAGATTAGTTGAGAATAAAAAGAATAAGAAGATACCAATCTATAAAACATGAACAAGAGACACAACATAGACATGAGAAATATATCAAAGTTGAAAAATTATACGGCAAAGACACGTCATATATATAAGTAAAAATTTAATGAAAATGATATATTATTCAAAATATAATTTATAAAAATTTCACTTGTGTTTTTTTTTCTTACAAACTGAAAAAATTATATATTAATTATTTTTTATAACTCTATTTATATTATATTTTTTATGTTGGAGTAAGAAAAATGAATATTTTAAATTAAATATATAAACTTATATTATTGATGTATTATTAATATATTATATAAGATCTGACACGTGGAAACAGATAATCAATTAGTGTGTGCATGCTTGATGCGCATCAATAGAATAACATGGGTTTGGTTAATAGTTGAAGTTATTTGGTTTGCAACTGCTACACGTCGATGCCGTAAGCAGCCACAATAATATGTGGGATCCCACACGCTACGCAACCTCTCTCCCTCTCTGTTTGCTTCCCGTGCACCGTACCGCACCTGATCAAATGTCATGCAATCCCATTCTCAGCTCTCAGCTCTATACAACGAACCAATCCACGATTTCGGTTCTTTCCATCGCGCCTTTCGCTTCTTCTCTCCCTCGCTCTGTCTCTCTGTCTCTCTGTAAGCCTCTCTCTCTCTCTCTCTCTCTCTCTCTGCGCCGTTTGTTTATCATTCACTGCTTTCTCTTTGATTATTGTCTGTTATTACCTCACATATTTTTTCTTATTAATTTCGGGTTTCTTCTGATTTGGGAACTGGATTTTTTCACTTGTACTTTTTTTTTTCATGGTTACATGTTTCTCTTGTTTTGATCGATCAATGTTTGTTTCCCCTTGTCTTGTTTGCTTCCTCAGAAATTAAAACTTGAGGAAAATTTCACAAACCCGAGAGCTCCAAAGATTATATTTTATTAAAAAAAAAAAAAGATGCCCTTTTAGGCTTTTACTTTTCAGTTCCAAATTGAAGAAAAATTGCACAAGCCCAGAATGATTAGTTCACTATTTGGAATTGCTTCTGTTTCGTCTGATAGAAAATTTAAGATTTTTATTTAGAATTCCAGTTGCCACTTGAGAATCTGCAACTCTTTGGTTTTGCTTTTTCGGTCCTCTATTTTTCTTTGCAACTTGGTTTGTGATGTAAATGTAATGAACTAATGAGGTAATGATCATAGATCCCTCCCTTGTGGATGTGGTGTTGTGTGATCTTGGTATTATTTTCCTGCTCCTGACTATGTTTTGGGTTCTGTTATGGGTTTTTTTTCTTCCAGTGAAGAAAGGCCCTCTCCTTTGCGCGTGTCCCGTCCTCTTCTCCAATCCTCCCCCTTCACACAACAAGGCACTGTGTGATCTCAAAAAAAAAAAAAGAAGTGTATTCATTCATATATAATAATAACCCTTTAGTTTAGTTATGGAGGTTAAGCTCTGGAATGACAAGCGCGAGAGGGAAATGTATGACAACTTTGCTGAGCTCTATGCCATTATCAAGGCCACTGAGAGGCTTGAGAAAGCCTATGTTAGGGATATCATCTCACCACAGGAGTATGAGTTAGAGTGCCAGAAGCTAATTGCTCACTTCAAAACCTTGGCCACCACCCTCAAAGACACTGTGCCTAGCATTGAGCGGTTTGCAGACACTTACAAGATGGAGTGCCCCGCTGCAATTAACCGCCTTGTGGTATCTGGTGTGCCTGCTACTGTTGAGCACCGTGCGGCGGCTGCTGCCTCCACATCCACCTCGGCCGCCATTGTGGCCGAGTGTGTGCAGAACTTTATCACAGCAATGGATTCCTTGAAGCTTAACATGGTCGCTGTGGATCAGGTGCATCCGTTGCTCTCGGACCTTTATGCTTCGCTCAATAAGTTGACAATTTTGCCACCTGATTTCGAGGGGAAGACGAAGATGAAGGATTGGATTGCAAGGTTATCGAAGATGGGTGCCGCTGATGAGTTGACGGAGCAACAGGCTCGGCAGCTTCACTTTGATCTTGAGTCTTCCTACAATTCCTTTATGGCGGCTTTGCCCAATGCTGGTACATGATTGAGTGGAGAGTGCTTGTAAATTAAAATTGAAATTTCTTTTTGGTTTTTTTGTGTACCAATCATGTTGATTTAAGAAAAATTTCCTATTTGGTCTTAGCTTAATACATCGTTAAGGCTGTATATTTTCAAATTATGGCTTTGTGCTGATCATCGATGCTTTATTTTATATATGAGCTTTGGTTTTCTTTCCTGTAGTTGAGTTCCCCTGTACCATTTTAGCCAGGTGAAATCACACAGAAACTTGAGTTCAAAGTTGATTGTGTTTATCCGTCTTTCATATCACTAGATGGATTTCACCGTATATTCCTAACTGGTAACCTCGGGGTATCAAAGATCCTCTGAAAAAAATTGGCATCATAAATAATAGCTTTTGGTGTGGAGGAATTTAGCGAGTCATCAGAGCCTCTAATCATAGCTATGCAATGGATGCCTTAAACTTCCTGAGAAAATAGGCCTCAAAGATTACAAGGTTACTGAAAAAGGAAAACACCCAGCATCATACTCTAAAATTTTAGTTGTCTGAAGATTCATGTTTCATTATTCTACTTGCCATACTAATCAATACAATGGTGGTTAGCTGTCAATTGTCCAAAATCTCAATGGCATCTGGAGTCAAATTTTTGGTTGGGCTTTTAATACTTTTGATTATCTGAATTGACAAGTATAGGCATACTAAATAATTCAATCATTTCCTTCTCATCTCTCTTTTTTCCTAAAATAACATCCAAGATTACAAGATGAAAGCGATGATGGTTGTGCGCTTTGTTTGATTCACCAATATCAATAAGTTGGCAGCATAATTATTAAATGGTTATGGATAAAGCATTTTTACCACTTTTCACCTTGGACAAGCATTTCTGAATTTGGTTAATTTTGACTTGTGACTGTGAATTCTTTTATAATACAACTTAGAAGGGTTATCGAGCTGTTAAACTACTTTATAACATGAACATGCGGGTATGACAACCCCGTTCAATAGGGGAAAAAAGTATGACAGTACAATATATTCATGTCTACATATCATATCTCTACAAAATAGACAGTGCAATTTATCTTACAGCGCTCAATGATAGTTCAAGCATTATCAGTAAACAAGGTTGTAGGAACAATCAAGAATAGAAAGGACAAAAGAAGGAATCTGGTTCATATGTGTACCCGTTCCGTAAGTGTGTCAACCTCGTATTACAACATTGTCATGTTCATGTTCCTGTTGTTCTTCTCTTCCTATTACAGTTCTATGAGAATCCGAAAAGGTGAAAAAAAATCAGAATAACTTTGTTCTAAGTATCCTTTGGTTCAGGAAGATCGCATGCCTGAAGAATTTCAGATAAAAACCATTTTGATCTGAATGTTAATCTGCCTATGATGAATTGCCCGAATATGAAGAAGGGAGTCATCAAATCAAACTCCCATTTAATTTGCGGATTTCCCACTGCTCATCATGCGGCATGCTCATTCATTTGTCCCAGGCATAAAACAGAAACATGCTCTCATCATTTTAGAATGCAAAATCTAAATTAGAACTTGAGGGGTCTGTCAAATAAACACTCCCACCAAGAGTCCTCACTTCAACAATTGAGGCAAAAGTTGTATCAATAGGGGGATCAGGATCACAATGAGAAGGATAATACCAAGAATTATGGCATAGCATGTCCACTTCCTTGAGCTCTTTTGGTGCACTCTAGCCTCCTGAAGGTTCTCAGTGCCCCTCCTCACAAAAGAGCTAGCATGGGCAACATGGCTCTCTATGTTATTGAGCTGCTGGCCCTGAGACTCCACAAGAGCTGCCATGTCCAAGAAAACCTGATGCAGCTCAATCAGGTTCTTCTCTATCTCCTTAACAGCATCATGTCTCTCCTGAATCTCTGATATGGTATCCATGATCTGACCCCTCCCTTGTTCCTGGATTGCCCTCTGCAGGAAACTCTCACTCTCTCCACTTGATATCAAATTCTCTATGGTCTCCTCATCTGCCTTCTCACCTGTGATGGTGAAATACCTTCTCTCCACTGTCTCCTTGTACTCAAGCTGCATCCTTGCCCTCAAACCTTGAAAATCATCCATCATGTCCTTGAGCTTCTTCCCCAAGCCACTAACAACCGAGGTCCTGGTCCTATCTGCTGAGGAGCCAGGGCCACACCCAGGAATGCTCCGGTTGGCTGCATTGGAACGCTCTAGAGCTTCGAGCTTGCCCTTGATGATCTTAACGCGCTTGAGGACCTGGGAAACATCTTGGTCCATCCTGGCTCGGAGATCCTTCATGGTCTTCGCATTGTGCACAATCTTGCTCTCCTCATTGGACTCCTGAAGCTTCCTGTAGAGCTTCTCAACTGTCCTCATTTCTTCCTTCACATTCTCCACATCTTCAAAGAACTTGTCAAGATTGATGCTTTCCTTCCCGGCCTCCACATCATCAGCATAGGTCTGCTGCTTCAAGTCACTGTATTTCTTGAAGGAGCTTGAGAATAGGTCGTTCATTCTTGCTGATATAATTAGTGACCAATAACTCAGTAGCTAATAACCCTTCTTTTCTTCTTTTCTTTTGTGTTTTCTTTTTTCTTATTTTCTTTCCCCTATGTTAATTGGTGTCTTCTGTACTTGGTGAGATGAATCCAGTATCAGAAAGAACACATAAGACAAGACCATAAAAAATCAATGGTCATCTAACATAGTAATGGGGTATGTTCCTTCCTGTGACAAAAAACGTTGAGGTGCATGTGCATGTGCCCTCATCCTCCTTCTGGATTATGATTGAATTGAGTAACGGGGAGGAAACTTAGAAGGTGACAAAAAGCAACTATTTTGTCACCAACAAAAGGGTCTGAGGGACAAAAGTCCTTTTTCTTCTTGTGGATAGGAATAGAGGGCCTACGGTAGCTGTGAAACAAGGACCAGCCAAATTAACATGATGCCAACGAAACAAGGTTGTTTAGAAGTTGGATGCACCAAATGTTACTCCTGTATTAGCAAAAGGGCATTCCTCTTTTTAAATCTAATCTAAAGTTGGTCTATGACTCGGTCATCTTTTTTTCCTGTCCTCTCGACCTTTTTGTTCCTTTTAATTTTAGGAGTGTGTTTGAGCTGAAATCATAGTTCATTTAAATAGAAGTTTTCCCATCTCATCCTAGTTTTAAGTTTGTTAGAGGTCCCTGTCTACTGTCGAAGAATCTTGGCTAGAATTAAGCCTGTAATGGATAGCCTTCCATTCTTTGAGTCATTCTATTTATATCTTTATTTCTATGAAAAACAAAACATTCATTGCATTAAAAATTTTATCAACAAACTTGGGTCATTAATTTAAACAAATTTAAATTTTGCTAAGTGAGACTATATTTTTTTGTTTTGGATAAATTATTTGTTGTATATATTACGTTAAATAACTCAAAAATGATTGATCAAGTTCTATTTTCGTGAAGAAATGAGATGATTATCTCTTGTTAGATTTCTGTTTTAGGATAAAAATTTCAATCTGAAACTTTTTCATGACATGTCTATATATTGATAGGTCTCGTATTTTTCTCTTATCGACAAACAAAAGTCTTATGATTTTTATAACTTTGTAATTGTAAGATATATATTTGTTGCAATCGCATGTTCGATGTTTGACTTTGGGTGCATCTTAACTAATTGATCTTCCTAAGTCAATCGAAGGCAGACCATAATAAATGAGACCCGAACCTTTGATTATGTACTTATTCACGTATTATCACCACTAAACATCTTGCGACAAATGTAAGAATTACTAGGGGAAAGTAAGATAAATTTTAAATTCTATCCATGAGAGGGGTGGCAACATCGGTTTCAGATTAAGAAAATTACGTTTAATATATTATTTATGTCCAAAGACCCTCTTCTTTAATAAATTAGTATTTTGTGCTAGACTTTCCACCTGAACTTGAATCATAATAATTAATTAATACTCATAAAGATTTTTTTTTTATACCATAAAAAGAAGAATTAAACTATTGAAAGGATTATGTATAAGCATATTAGATTACTTTATATTCTCTTGAGGTTGTAATGTTACGTCCCACATTTAACAGATAAAAAAGTTTAATATAGTTATTCAAACTCTTTAATCTACCTATTTTTAATAGAAGTTAACATTATTTCTGAAAGAAAGTGCCGTATAAACACCAGTTTGTAATACGAAGAATTTTTTTATACAATAATACTAAGTATTTTAAACTTAATGAGCTGACAGTTTATTGATATTATAATAACAAGTTAGCATTACTTAATTTTGATCCCTTGTTTATACGGTTTTTTTTTCAGTATATAAAAAAAATATAAATGAGGAATTAAAAATTAAAAATTAAAAATTAGGAATTTAATAAAATAATTTAAATATGGAGACTTGTTCACCCTTATAAAATAAAATAAAAAACACATTATTTTATAATCCTTTTAGCTCCAGTGTCAATGCGTGAGTGATTCTACCTCCATTATTTCATCTGTCAGTGTTGTTCAATTTTTGAGATAGCGAAATGGCCGAGAAATATTACATGCATGTTCATTGTAGGGGGGAAATTACCACAAGAAGGGAGGGAGACACATTTGCGAGTGAGAGTTCAATTTGCATTGTGGTTGACCCATCTATCACATTCTTAGAGTTGAAGAGCAAAATAATGCAGCACTTGGATCAATCACACATGGAAATTAAAAAGGTAGTTTACAAGTTGCCTTTAACAATTGGGCAAGACATTATAAATTATAAGAAATTCTAGATGACCAATGATGTTGAGGTGAGGTTAATGTTTGATATGAGGAATTCAATTTCCAAAAGTTCGGATCATAAAGGTGTTAGTCATCTTATAATAGACTTACTTCAACTTTAGGGGATCTGTTTGTCAACCATTTTACTTAGGAAACTCAACATCTCAGGTTCCACTGGTATTTGAAGCGACACAACGATCTCTAATCTTTGAAATGCCTTAACGTTCTCCGACCATTGAAGAGTGTGCAAATCCTAATGAATAGCTTAGTATTGTACAACTTAGAGTGCAAGTTGAGGCAGCCATTGTCTCAACTTGGCAGAGGCATTAGTGGTGGTGCTTCTGCTGAAGTTGATCTAAGTGCTAATGAGGAGGATGATGATGAGTTGGCATTAGTGCCAGCTGGTGGCAATAGAGGCTTGGATGAGGAGGAGACAAAGCATGTTCCCGGAGGTCAAGGGAGGAGGGCTCACTACCAGTCTGTTCCTCAAGTTCAGCCTAGTCATTATTCATCATTGAATCTAAAAGCAATGTGTCCGATAGATTTTGCAGGAATCTATAGTGATTCAGGTGATTGATCTAGTGTTGCTGGTGGAGTTTTGGAAGGTGAATGCAAAGGGAGTTCTTTGTTGAGCAACTGTTTCGCAACAAGGATGGTGTAATGTTTGCTATTAAAAATTACAACATTTAAAGATTTTAGAGTTCATGAGTCAGACCAAGCAATTTATCATAGTAGGTGTGTAAAGTTTGGCATAGGGTGTGACTAGGCTATGCATGTGTCATGTAGTCGGGAAAAAAAAGTGTGGATTGTTCAGAAGCATAATGGGCCACACATGTGTTTTTGGTTCACAGTTGCAACACCACAACTAATTGGATAGTAATGCCATGTGCAACAGTATACTGCCCATAATTTAAGCGGATCCAACAATATCCATTAAAGTGTTGCAAGTAGACATTGAAGCTCATTTCAAGTGCAGGACAACATACAAGAAGGTGTGGCTTGCCAAACAGAAGGTATTGCTCATGTGTATGGCGACTGGGAATAATCTTACAATGAGCTTCCAAGATGGCTTCAAGGTTTAAATTTCTATATGCCAGGTATACATGTATTTCATTTATGTGCGATTTAATAGTTCATGTATATGCAATTTACACAACACAATTTAAATATAAAGGAAGAACTAATCCCATCAATACCAATGGCATTAATAAGTGACCTCATACGAAGTGATCGAGGCCTATCGGGTCTATCCTCTTGTGCAACTTTACTGTTATGACTCGACATGGATCGTGACTGGCACGAATCTCGTCCCCACATAACCCTCATGATCAATGAGTCATATTATATGCATATTATATTCATAAAATCAAATTCAAATTATAAATCAATTCCCATATTTAACTCGTAATGCATCTGAATAACCCTTTTTCTATAAACAAAATATGAAATTGTAGCTATAACATAAATCAATATGAGTTGCTCATTTACAAAAAGAACAATGAAATGCTATATTGTTCAAATACAAAATATATTATGGTATACAAAATGCAAAACATGAATATATGTATGCATGTGATCCGGTACCCCGTCCGCAATACCACTGGAGCACTCTATCAAAACAAAACACTTCATGACAACGTGAAGCTCACCCAAAATTAAAAGTTGCTACTGTTGTGGAGGAGGAGGTGGAGGATCCGAAGCGGCTACTAAATCTGTGAGGAAAAGGGAAAAGAATGGTGAGTTTTATTATAAAACTCAGTGAGTGGATCCTCGCCCATAACCATACATGAGGCAGAAAGAAAATACAAAAAATAGTAATGCAACAACCATAAATCACTTAATTTAGATTGCACAATAGCTATAAAATGATAAATTTATGGAAAACATGAAAATCATCTTTATTTTCATAAGAATTATTAAAAGAACAGACTATCCATAAATTGAAGGGTGGTGCTCAGTCACTCACGAATAAGAGCACCTACCTGAGGTCTTAACTGTCCTTCATGAACCGCATCCCTCGTGAACTAATCTAACATGTGGATAAATGCCCCTCGCGGGCCTTGATATACCAAGATTAACATAATAACTATCATTAACTCACAACTCTGTTCATCTCAGCAATTCCCTAATCTAAATCCATAGTAATCATAAAGAGGGGCACTCTATAATTCTAAGTTCAACATTTCTCAGTTCTAGTAGAGAAGCATAAAGCTACATCTCACATCATCGATCATACTAATATTTAATTTTCGTAATCCACTCAAATTCATAAATTAAATTATTTAAGGTAATCATAGCTAAAATATGGTCTCATGCATTTATGGTAACAATAATTTCATGAAAGCTTTCGAATATATTTTCTAATTCTCATAAAAACATGTGTAAACTTGTATTGTGCAAAAACTGAAGAGTGAATCCTCTAAACATCTTATAATACTATAAAAAAATAATTTTATACTGACCAAAATAGAGTCATGAGATCAAACTCACTCATCTGGAAGGAAAGAATATGGAGAACCAACACCATGGGAGCTTTGGGGAGGGGGAATGACATCAATGTCTGTAACTACAACCATAAAACTCAAGATTAATCTATGAGTATCTCTATTTTACTCTAAAACAACTCTAATAACATTGGGGGAGCACATCCGAATATGAACAACCCAAACCAAAAACATGAAAGAATGGAGATGAAGAAGACGTAATTTATCAACATTCACTCGCCTTAAAGCTTGGGGGAGGTAGATCTAAGAGGATTTGAGTGAGAAAAGGTGGAAGGGTGTTTGGAGAAGTGAGGGTTTGGAAATGGGGAGAGAAACCTAAAAATGGGAGTTTATAAAAGGGGAAGGGTAGTCTAATAAGCCGAACGACATCGTTCAATATTGTACTGACATAAGGGAAACCCACTATAACGGTCAGGAGGCTTAGGTGGCCCCCAACTGCCGATACGCGACCTCTATAGTGCTCAATAGAACACCAAAACACGCCATAGACTACCAAAACGGTGATAGTTCACCAATTTCCTACATAACTTGACCCTTTCATGCATCTGGGGTCTTTTGACAACACAAGTGGATCCCAGAGGACCCTAAGTCCGTACTAGACTTTACTAACACATGTACCTCAGATGTTACATATGCCGACTCAGAAATATAATAATCCATATCTTATAACATAATTTGAAGGGACAAATATAACGTGAAAAATAATAATCTAACATAGTAATATACCTATCAGCTAGAGGCCACCTAACCTCATAATGTCCCACAGGATGAAGTGTCAGCATCTAGTAATATGCCCAGGATAGTATCAATTCGTCACAACCTCTAATCTCTATGACCTCGTAATGTGTCGCTCAACACAAATGACGATACATGATCACCAAGACTGTGGAGGCCCCAACTAAATGTCCCCTAAAACCTGAATTGCTGCAACAATGACAATCATTTCATATGCACTGGGGAGCTAGACTTTTCGGTCATTAAAAAATCGACCAATTATATGCATAATCTAGGCCAGAGTATGGTATTACACCACTATCTTAGTCTCCTCTAACAAATTAGCCCCCTTGGGAAATAACGCCTCAAACCATGATAGGTTCACCACTGAACCTGATCTCTATCCAGGAGGCGAAACAACACCAAGCAACTTTTCACAGATATCCCATATATCTTTACTTAGACGTGTCAGCCATCCACCTATACTCTGGTGATAGGCAACCCACCAATCTGCATCCCAAAATGATAGGCCACATCCTAGAGGGTGATGATGCACTCTCCAAAATGTAGGTGAAAGGTATGTGTTTCCGGACGCCATCTGTCCACAAGTGCGTTAACAAGTGCACTATCATACTCGAAGTATCTAACCTGTGTAGCCTCCAAAAAACCAGTAGCTTGCAAGTACACCTGCATGCATGGATGTGATGGTATGCAAGACTTGATCAGACCGTGTGAACTTGTAAAACAAAAAATAGTTATCAATATTAATCACTAAAGAATTAAACTAACTCAATAATTTACTTATTAAAGCTTGAATATTTTAAAGAACTATTAATTGATTATTATTAAATATAAACTAAATTATTAACTATGAAAAACACAATCTTATGTAAGTGTTAATTAAAAAAAATTACACCCTAACAAAAATGAATTATTAGGCACAAATATAATTATCCACAAAGGCTATTATTCTACCAAAAATTACCTTGATATTTTTTTCACTAGACCTAAGCCTACTTATCAAAACTATAAATCTAACTATCAATTATCAATAAATAATTATTTAAAACCCTAATTCAACCCACCCAACAATTAAAACTCTAATTCTAATTACTTAAAAAAGTACACTACCAATTAAAACCCTAAATCTAAATATAATTACTTAAAAATCTTGAATATCATGCAACAATTATTAACTAACAACATTAAATAAATTAAATAAAAAATTAAAGAAATAATTTGAAATAAAAATAGCTTCTTAGCCATTTTCCTACAATGTGGATAAGGTTATCCTGACAGTAAAGATCGTTTCTTGCCATTTCAACATTTTCACTAGAGCTTTTGAAGTGAAAAAAAAAAAAAAAAATTGGAGAGGAGTGAACTTTTGAAAAGTGACAAAGTGTGAGAGATCACTTCATATATAGGCCTACGGATTTGAAATTATAGCAATTTTCCCTAAAAATATGAAAAGTTCTTATTTTGATATGGTATTTAATGATCAGTTTCAGTATTTGTGTACATAATGTTTTTTTTTATAAAAATTTATAAGGGCAAAAAAGCTAAAATATGTAGGAATCATACTCAACCGACCTTATTACTCAAATTACATTTTTCTTTTGAACTACTAATTCTAGGACATTGAACTCAGTATATGGTCATATTACCATTATAACATGCGACATTTTTATTTTGGTAACAAAACCAGAAAGAAGCGCAAGGGAATATGGTTTATGCATACAACACAAATTTTGGTGCAGAAAGCAGAAAGAAACTTGGTGATCATCAAGTTGCCATCCCAAGCAAAAATCATACAACCATTGAAGAAAAAGGCTGCAAGACTTTGATATTTAATTTCGTGATGCCGTGTGATAACAACATTACTACAATTATTACTCACGGACAATTTGAAAAGAAAGATGCGAAACATGCCAAAATCATTTAATTTACAAGAAATAAAATACAGTTGATATGGTAAACCAGGTTGCATCGCCGTCAAAATAACAAATATGCCCCAGCCATGTTGGTTTTAATGTGCTAATTTTGAATAGATTCCATATTGTTGCCCTTCCCATCAATCCTCATTTTTCACCTTTGTTAAGTACACAGCAAAGGTTAGATTCTAACGGCTAAAAACAAATTGGGAGAACATATTTGGACTAATTACATCAACCTACTACCCCATTCAGCTGCATTTTCTAATTTCCCTACACAAACTGATATGATGTCCACTTACATTACCGAATATATTGTTAGCTTTTCATCAATTCCTCTTTTTTAGCCTACCCCTCTTTATGTACAGTACTCAAAAAGCAAGAAGCCGAAGTGGATAAATGTACATAAAAAACTTTTCCCACTTCAATATAGCTTGGCAAGAAGTCAAGAATATCTCACTTGAAGTAATCACCAACATTGGAGCTTCACACGTTCATGGTCAAAGGCTGGGTAAGCTCCCTATCAGCAATATGACTATTGTTTCCAAGGACAACACCGTTGCTAAGTTTCTGTTCGCTCATTCCATCTCCAACTCCTTGGGACTGACTGCCTGACGAATCTGCAGCATCAGCGTTCAACACACTCTGCTGCCTGAGATTTCTTTCAGTAGCATCATGAAGCAACTTCATGTTACCAGAATCTGAACGAGGTGATAACTCTTCCTCTCGATCTGGCTGGATATTGAGGTCAATTTGGCCTTTGAATGACAGAGTAGATGATTTTATCCTGCTATGATCATCATCACAACCACCATTGCCCTCCCTCTTCTGGTTTGGGCCGCTATCTCCTGTGTTACTACTAGGCAGCGGGTCATCCTCAATCAATATTTCGGACGGTGGTGGCTGAGATTGCTGCTGCTTTTTCCGTGTTGTCTCTGCTTCTCTTTCTGATTGTTTCTTCTCGCGCCGTAACATTAGGGTACGGAAACGTCGCTTCACTGTCAAGCAGACATTACATGTACATGTCTGCTTATGCTTTGGGCCCTTTCCACTGGGAGGCTGAATGCAAACAATGCAAGAACAGCCAGGTCTATGCCGGGGGTGTTTTGTTGTGGCCTGAGCAGATGTTGGGAGTGACTCACCCTCCCCCAAGATAGCTAGGTTTGCAAGTGTGTCAAGTCCCTCCAAAGCTTCAACATTATCAGGATCCTGCTTAGTGGCCTTCATTTTCTTGGAAATAGCTGCCAAATAAATGCATTTAACGTATTTATTGTAGTTGTTATTATACCCTAGTTTAGAGATTCCTTATGCAAAAGATCACATTCTACCAGACAAGCAATTCAAATCACTGTTTCAAGAGAAGAAGCCAACAATTCAAACCTGAATTACAAGAGGGTAGCAAATTCTCAAGCTGTTCTGCAGTCAGCTCTTGTGCTGCTGAACAAGAGGATCTGGTCTCACGAAGGAGGATTCGAAAGGGAAAAAAAAAAAAACTCACCAAGGTATCAATTACATGATAATACAAATTGAATAAAAGAAATTGGTCAAAAATTGACAATGAATCTGAACATGATGCATGGTTTAGTATGTCGTAAATTTTTAGAATTCATCTTCCACTTCTTCCATTTTCTCTACCACCAACCACAAACCCAAGTTGATATGATAAGTAATGATAGTACAAAAAGGAACTAACATGCTCTATATTTTCCCAAATTGAAACATTTTTTATGCTAATAAGAATCTTACTCGGAAACCAAAAAAAAAAGAAACAATCTTTGGTTCTTATTAAGAATTCAGTACATTAATATAAAATATTGGTGCAACACACCTAAGTATGTAATGCTTTTCTATGGATCTGATTTAATGCCAAATGAATCAAAAACAAATTAAGCATACATGGATATACCACCACTAATTGAGAGGATACAGTCTGCATGTGTCTTAAACAACGAAGCAACCGCTGGCTCCTCACACATCACTCTTGGCCTCTATCCATTAAGTATGAATGGGCCAAATGAAATGCATTCTTATTCACCTGGGATCCTCACTAATTTCATCTACACTTGCCATACACCCATGAATGAAAAAGCATACACAAATACAGAACCCAAAAAAGCCTACTAGAACTAATAGAATGGATCACCATCGTACCTTTCTGGGTCCCAAGAATTATCAGAACACGTCCATTTTGATGGAAGAAGAGCACTTGCTGGCAATTTGCGCCACTTGAGACAATATTCACATTGAGCCCACTGGATCTTTTCACTGGCACAAAAATTTATTACTGAGAATCAATATGCTTGATTAAATTATTAGAATAAATTACCCAAGATAGATAAAGCAATCAGTTAAATTATACAACAGAGGTCTATAATAGGAGCATTTGGATATGCTGATTTTGGGTAAAAAAGAAAATCAACCAAAAAAAAATCATATATTTGGATAATTTTAAAAAATAATCAGAATCTGAAAAAAATCAATTATTAACTTTTTTATAGAAGCTAAAAAGAGCAGCTTTTAAAAAATTATGTTTTCAGATTTTTTGATGATATAAAATTTGTTTTGTAATCTCTTTTTAAAAAAGTTAAAACAAACACTCCCAATGTCCTTTTTAGGTGCTAAACTGACAACATAGGCACAATACTAAATATGCACATATCACTATGGAGAAAGCATAAAAATCATAATCTATCATGATAAACAACAAAAATTAAAAATGTTATAAAAATAACATTTTTCCACGGTTTCTATTAGCAAATGCTATGCACACCATAAAGACAGAATGTCATTCATGTGTCTCTGCCTAGTAACTTATAACTTAAGCTTTTGGGGGAAATGATTCATGGCATGGGATAGAGAATCTATGATCAAGTGGTATGAAGTTTTGGTTTATATCACAAGACAGATGAGTTTGTGCATTGTCTATCCTTTAAGTCAAATGTCCTTTTGCATGAGGGATGTGTTAAGATATTAAGCCAATCATGTCCTTCAACACAGCAGTTCATCCTTTCAGAAGAAATGGTTTCATCATACTCTCAAAAAATGTGTCAGAAATAGCAAGTTATCAACAGATGCGATGGAAATATAACAAAGGATAAGTGATTTACCCCACATTACTAGTGGTGAAAATGGTCGGCTTCCCAAGCACCGGAGCATCCTAAGAAAGCACACTAAGCATAAGGTATTCAACAATTCATAGCGATGTCCAAATCTTCCAAAGGAATAAGGCATCAACGTAACAACAAAGATAGACACTAGCTCCAGAGGGACAAGAAAGATGAGAGTTTAAGAATTTAAGGATCAAGCAACAAGCATACACAAATCATCACGCAATTTTCTACTCGACAAATTTTAAAGGATATATAAACCAAAAAGTCAAGTCAAAATGTCACATAATGCAAAAGTTCAAGTAAGATCAGTTGAGGATAATAAATGGTATCCAAATACACACACTGACTCTCTTCTAGTGCCCTTCTGTGAAACTTCACTTACATTATTTCAGAACCTTAAAACTACGTATTAGATTGACTACTTTTCAACCAATTAAAACTACAGAGTGGATCAATTACCTGCATCATGGCCAAATTAGAAATGCCATTTGACAAAAATTTATCATAAATGTATATAAATACTTAGCATACTAATACTCATCATTGGAGATCAGCCCCTTAAGAAAGGTTCTCAATAATCTTGTATATTCTAAGTTCCATATAGGGGTTCATGTGACCTTGTTTTAGGATCATTCTTCAAGATTCTCTTCAATAACAATCGGAGATGAACAGGTTTTAGTGACACAGCTTCACATATTCTAACAAAGCACGGGGCTCTCTACAAGACCACCACATCATGTCGTCACCAGAAATGTGCCTACCATTGTTTGCCATGAAAACTATGCCCCTTGTTTTATTCAAGCTTTGTTATGTTCTATGCGTTCTAAGAAGATCCAACAAAATGCACATCTTTCCACCTTAGATAAAGTAGGTTGGAATGATAGCTTTAGTATATCACATCTCTAAAAGGCATACCAACATCAGCAGTTTGAATAATTTCTAACATAAAGTGATAACAAGGTACCTCGTACTCCTCAAATTCAAAACCTTCAATCACCACAATGCTGGGAATATGGTTAGGAGGGGGACGGAGTAGGCCTTGAGCTTCTTGCCAAGTAATCTTCAGCTCAATCAAATCCTCATTTTCAATTCTTAGACGTTTACTCTTTGAACCCAAGATGCTGCTCTTCCTCTTTCTGGAGATTGAAGATTTGCTCCCCAGTGCTTCTGTTGCTATGTAGCCTGACTTGTCAACTTTAGACCACGAACTAGGATCAGCAAACTCAGCCTAGATGACATATGGAAGATGAGTGAGAATATTTTAAATGACAAACATTTGCAGTGTCAGTGTCTTTAGTTTAGTGATACTAACTTCACCATGTGTGGAAGATCCATTTCCAGTCTTATTTGTTTCATTGTCCTGCAAACGATCAAAGTCAATTTTCAGTTGGAAGATCCAAATTTGCATCAAACTATAATGGATGAAGGATGCATCTTATGCAAAAATTTGCAACAAAACAAATAAGAAGTCATTTATTGAATGGATGAATTATCACTTATTTCAGATTTCCAAAGCCAGATGATTAACCATAGTAATCTAGGCTGACTATGAACTATAATTTTGAAATCTGGAAATACACTAGTGCATCATAGAACCTTCAGACTCTCATGAAAATCTCAGTAAAGGCAATTGCTGATCCTTGCATATCTCTCCTGATTGATTTCACACTAATAAATTTCCTTACAAGCATCCAGCTAAATCTTGACCCAAGCATAGGTTCAACCAAGTGACCAACCATATAATTTAAACTTAAAACATATAATTACAGAGCAAGCACCATCTACAAGAAGCCTTATACAATTATGTATGAAAAAGTACAGCTGAAGAGGAAGCATATAATTACACGGTTAAGAAAATTAGACATTCCAGCCATTGAAGGCCATACCTGATCAGATTGAGTAGCACTTGAAGCCTTACGAAATCCCATAACCAATCGCCCTTCTGGCTCCAACCGGCTAAATGTCACTGGAAAAGAAAAAAATCAGCTCAAGTTCAGCCATAAAATAAGAGCTCTGAATCATAATCTTTCCCTAGTCAATACAGCAAGATGGTAGAATACAAAGCATAGAAATGAGGGGGGAAAAGACATAAGCAAATAAGATAGCAGATTCAACAACTATCACTGGAAGCAAGGTCTTGGAGTAAATAAACTTATGGCCCAAGTACAAGCAACGGGGGGATGAGGCTTGACTTTTGTTGTAAAAACAAACAAACAAAATGATATGTGTCATTGGGCAATTTTAACACTGCACACATTGTAGAATACAAAGAATAATCCAAATAAATAAAATATCATCGAGTTCAGATGTGGAAGAACTCCGAAGCAGACTGTACGGTATCAATTATTCCAACACATCAATTGCCTTCATTACCTGTGTCACCTGCTTGCAACTGCATGGACTGTATGCAGGGGGTAACACCCTCCAAAACATACATTCTGCTGTTATTGTTGGGCCAGAAGCGAAACTGAAATATCCATTCCTTGCCTTTTGCGTCAAGGATTTTAAGTGGCAATCCTTCAGGCTGAGAAATTGGTGGGAAGTATGCCTGTCTCATGCAGTAGAATATTAAACTATATAAAGTTAGATTGAATCCTCCTGAAACAAATAAGATGGATAAACCACACAACAACATGTCAATCCCTTTGTACGTAGGATAAAGAAACACCATTGAACAGACCATGACCAAAGCACCAAAGGAATGCCAAAAGACTGAAAAGAGCAATCCTATCACAAATAAGGTCTACAATCCAAAAGGAATCATTAAAATTATAGTATTCCTTTCCAACTATACACACCAGAGCACAATATAAACTGAGGAATGCCACAAGACTATGATTCTTTACGAGCCAAAACCTGAGAACTTAATGAGGAGAGATGATGCAGATGCATAAGGCAATCTATACTGCTATGTCCAGAAGCAATCCCACAACTGCACACAGAAATCCAAAATAATACAGGTGGATTCTACCCTCCAGATGTTGAAAATGAACTTAAGCAAAAATGAACTGCTATAGAGTTTAGCCAACAAGAAATTGAACAAAGTAGACATGGCCCATATAGCCACTGCCATACCTAAAAATATTTCAGTTATTAACCATATAGCCCACAGCAGTAAGACCTAAAGATTTACTTTCCAGTGCAATGAATTTATAATATTGTATTGTCCTAATGTCCTACACTTGGTCGTAACAGTTGGACCATAAGTATTGCTAAAAAGGGAGATGCAATTATAACATGCTCCTTCACAAGAATAAAACTTCATATTTGCATGGTAATGAACTTTGGTGGCTGGACTACAATATAAATGCATTACTTGACACAACGCATCCACAAATTGTCATTTGAAAACCATCAAGAATTGGTGCCATTAGATCTAGATCCTATATTTCTTTTCCAAATTACTCCATGAAAGGTCATTACTGTTTCCTTGCCTTTTGATCCATAATAGACAAATCTGATACCTCAAGGAAAGGACTACCGAGATTTTTTTTTTTTTTCTGTCTAGACATGCCTATCAGTAATCTCAACTGTAACAGGTTGTGAGACTAAAAAAATCCTTTCTCTGTCTGCCTCCAACTACTTGACACTTCCAACCTTTGCCACTAGCTAATCAATTCAAGAAACTAGGGTTTTCCCAAGCATTCTCATTTGCTCATTCAAGCCTCATCACAACCTACAACTGATCTCTTCCTTGCAAATAACTCATCAAAATCACTCCTAGAGAGAATCTAGTCTTGTGTATCAGACATCTAATAAACCACACTCACTAGCTATACTCCTGCAAATTCTCCTATTTCTTAGATCTAAAATTCCAAATACTCTATATTCGAATATTCCCCTACTTCATCTTATTTTTGGTGCACAGAAAACTTTCACGAATTCCCATTATTCCCAGATCCCAAACAGATTTAAAACTACAATCTTCCACATCACTAAACCTAGTTGTGATGATGCTCTCAAATTTCCAAGCTAAGGAGGAGGATGACTTGTTGGTTACGTAACTTAGGGTATGTTACTTTGTAGTGCTCAGTTCACTTGGTAAGCTCCTTGGGACGATGGCATGTGTTTTGCACATTGATAGAGTCTCGGGCTCTGATCGCTGGTGCTTGGGAAGAACTGTTATCGAGAATGAGGTTTTACCACTCCTAATTTCTACAATCTGCTGTCATTACTTTCCAGCCAAATACATGTAACAACAAGTGACATTCCGAACAAGGATCACACCAATGTATACAATCACAGGGCAAAATAGGAGACCTTTGGCATGCATCCATTGCAAATGCAATAATGCCAGAGGTCAATTATTTATTATGTTAAAATCCAATTCACTATGCACATTATGCATCCGCAAAAGTTATAGTCGGTCTAAAAAAGATCTTTTCTCCTTACTAATAGCTTAAAAAGGGAATTAATGACTAACCTCGGCACATTTTTTTGGTAGCACTAAACGCCCAATTCGTCCAGCATCACTAGCACTCAAGGTTTTTTGAAACAATGGAGTAATGACAGAATTAGAACTTAAATAGTGTTAAGGGATTGTGGCTTCCTCTATGATTTTAGGAAAAGCAAATAAGAAAGTGCATTAAAAATATCACAAACAACATCAAGACCATGATCATTGTCATTTGTAAATTAAAGGATACTCAATAGATATTTTCTGTAGCTCCTGATCGGTACATCTGGGCCAATATCGTGGTAGTAACTGGCTTCTTCCTCGTGCATCTACTCGAGGCCGTCCATTGCGAACCTGTGTTTCACCTGATGAGTCAGGTGCTAATTGCTTTCCTGGAGGAGGTGGAGTTTGTTGTGGATGATTTCCAGCTACCCCAGTTTGACCATTTCTTTCATTTGGAGACGCATAAGGTATAGGCAGAGCAAATGGTCGCAAAGATGAATCTTCCCTTAGAGAAGAAGACTGTTGGCAAATATTTAAACATGAACTTAATTTGTCCTCATTCCTCATTCCTGCAAAATATAATAAAAATCAGGTTATGAAGCTGTCTCCCTGTTATTAAGAGATTCTTTCATCTCCTAACTAGTAACAGGAAAAAATAAAAATAGAACTTCTGTCAAAGTTCGCATACCATTCATAAGCATCATTTCCCGTGAACCTAACTTAGTGCTCCAATTAGATATTCCAGAAAAATCCTCATTTTTCCTTTCCAGGGAAGAGACAGGTAACCTTTCATTGCCATAAATCTTCTCAACCTTATGTGATAATTCAACTACAGAGCACACATCTGGATGCATGTCAGATGAAGAAAGAGAATTGAACAGATTGGGTGCTTGTTTCCATGGTACAGGACCTGATCCAGCTAATTGATTCCAACTATTTGCAGACAGGTCTCTAAGTCTCTGAGATAAATGATTTTGAAAGGAAAAAGATTGAGACCACGGCCGGATTGATGACTGACACAGATAACAAATATAAGGAATAAGGTGATTATACTAAAAGAATTGTTCCATCCAAACAGACTATCATAATGAAATATCGTCCAAGCATCAAGCCATAACCATGAATTGGAGCTCCATTGCTCCCATGAAAATTAAATTTAAGATTAATAGATAGATGTAAGCCAAAAATGATAACAGGACATTATTTTGCAGCTAAGAAAGAGATGATTTTAACCCAAGAAAACCTAAGTGAGAAAAACAAAGGCAAACCGAGAACAAGATTTGAATTCAGAAAGCTAGACATTCCAGCACAAAATAAAACAGGTGATCATAAAAGAAGTCAAAAGAAAGGAAGGACCAAAAAAGGGAAAGAAAATGGACAATTTTAACTGAAAAGGAGTGTAGATTAAATAGTATTTCAGAAATATATATGACAACAGATTTGAATACATTTCACGTTGTAGAAAACATGTAAAGCCAGAATTTAATCAAAAGAGCAGGGAAGAAGAATTAATAATTTCTTTTCAGTCTGTTGCCAAACAGAAAGAAGAATTACAGCTTCATCCCGTTTTGATTGTGTATCATACATCTCAAATGAACTGGTCAATATCCCCTTATGATTAAGGAAATTTTGGTTTTACACTAGAAGAATATTTTTTATCTCCATTGACAAAGATGAAAATTTCTTGACTTCAGTTCACCAGAAACAATGTAAAAAGGGATGCACAAAACCAACAGGACCTCTTATGCTAGAGCAAAAAAGAAGAGGTAGGGGGAGGGGGAACAAACATCATCGGCATTATAGATAACCCTACCAAAATAAGATGTTCCCTTGCACATGCATTGCATTCAATTCCGCCAGGATCCAACAACATAAAGGTATTATCTGAGACAATACATCCACAATGAATCCGCTGAAAAGAAACAACCATTATCATTATCATTATCAACTAATAAATACTAAACAATACAAACTCATCCTACGTAATTATGTAAAAGCATTTGGCATCGAAGGCAGTACCATACAGAAACAACTCTTAAGCAATTACAAAGTAAATATTTGGCTCACCTTCTTACAAGTCTCACAATTCCTCCAACCAGAAGCATTCAAGTGAAAAGTCTCACAAAATCTTCCTTCTTCAAAAGCAGAACTAAGTACCACAGAAACAACCAAGTTTTACAGAAGGAATAGGCAATAAGAATAGCACATACGCATCATATATGGAAACACAGCGAACAAACAACGAGCTAAAGCAACGAATCTCCAAATTTTACTCTCTTATGATCTCATCTTTCATTCCAAACTAATAATCTCCAATTCACATCACAATTCC
>JAVHNL010000382.1:0-25000 GCA_031216105.1 Dalbergia cultrata | reverse complement strand
TTTTTTAATATTTATATTCGTCTAAAAATAATAAATATTTAAAAGGGAGGGAATATTATTTTGTAATCGGACGTAAGACGCGTTCTTGTACATTCAATGCACACAATCAGTATTTTTGCTCGGCATTGGAATGACAGCTGACAGGCAACATTGGAACGTAAACGAAGGGTGCAACGTCACATTTTGTTGAATTATTGCCATAATCTATGTAATCTTAAATTGAATGGATCCACAGCATAAAGCGGAAAAAAAAAAAAAAGCTCCTATGCCAATTTTTGTGATATGATTGTTACTAAATAAGAATTCCTCCGGAGACATATTGTATCATTACATACGATAGACTTTGAGCCGGCCATTATCCGTGTTAATTACTAGTTTGTATCTGCGCTTAGAGGCTTGCAAAGACCGCTACATGCGCCTCAACCTTTTTTTATTTTTTTGTTTAATAAATAGTTTATCGAGAGAGAATGGATCAACAATTGTTACGTCAAAATAATAATAATAAAATACTAGATAATTTAAAAATTAATACGTCCACCGAACATTTTAGTTTTGTCAGAAAATAAGTTTTAAGTGAGTGTAGCGCTGTAGCGCTGTTTAATTGTACTTACAAGTATTATAAGGCCGTTTGGTTTACATTTTAATGGAATTGAAAGAATTATTTTTAGTTGAATTGAAGTTGAAATAATTGATTTGTGTTGGAAGTGAGACTTTAAAAATAAATTTAAAAGAATTGCCTTTGTTTAGATAGGATAAAATAAAATTATTTTTAAATATAAATATATTAATTAAAAAGATGAGAATATAATGAAGTAATATGTTAATAAGGATAATATGATAAAATCACCATTTCAATTTGGTGAAAGTAAAATGAAAAGTATCTTTGTAAGAACTATAGGCAAAGCATTTTAAAGTCTCCAAAAGCAAGTTTACTAACCGCAAATTAAACCCAAACAAGACAAATACTGTATAAATCTAATTTGAATCCACAAAAAGTAATTTTAAGCACCTTACTAAACTCAAACGAACAGGCGTTGAGAAGTTTATTCCACTAATTTGTTCACACACCCAAATAATTATTAATACAAATTTTGTGCTATTCACTCTATAAAACTCAATTGAAGCAAAATCATATTGTGATTTTAGAAATGATGAGAAATTGTTCAAATCAGTTTTTTACTTACCTCTTCCAAAATCTACCTGAAATTTAAGCACTTGGAAAGAAAACAAGATTCCTTTTCGTTTCGGCAATAAATAAATAAAAATAAAAAATAAAAATCGGTTCCACTATACCTAAATTATTGCTTTTACATTTTAAACTTTGTTTGCCTTCCAGTTTCTTCTTACTTTCCTATTCAGTAATTAAGAATTGCACTAGAGTTTGATATGCACTACATTTTGCTGTGCACACTGCAACATCATACTTGAATTGGTAAACTGTAAGTTGATGAGGGTTGACTAACTTGATAGGGACCCAACCGTACCGATAATAAGAAGATTCTGGGTTCAACTCTTAAAAATGAACTTTCATTGATAAATCCTTTAACTATCATGTAAATTCCCACCAAGTCTTATGACATCATGCTCTGGTTAGTGTGTGACATCTATTAATTTTTCTTTGTAAAAGAAAATGGAAAGTAAAAGGTCAGGTCAAGCTAAATAAATAAATAAAAAAGAAAAAAGTGCATGGTCTGTGGGCTTCTTGTATTGCCGCCTCACCACATGTCTGGGAAAGCCGAAGCCCCTTGATCCACACGAAGTAACAAAACAACCTTACTAATGGCATTATCGGTTACTACATTAATCAATCGGAGCACAAGACAACAAAGGATATTTGTTGTTACCACGTACGTACATTGCATCTATTCTCTCTGGAGGAGAGATAGTATTTCACAAATACTGAGAATGAACAGTTTCAACAGAGAGGTGTGATTATTTTTCTAACAATTGATTTACAATTACGGAAAAAAAAAAGGAAATTACTACCTTTTTCCTTTAAAAGTTTTGTGAGAATTTTGTGATACTCCAGTTTTCAACCAATCTTTGATGCATAATTACCTGCTAAAACCGAGGAGATATAAAATTTTGCTGGTAAAATGACCGGTAAGAATTCAATTTGCCCACATATTTAGTCAAACTTATGCTGCATGTGTAAATTTTAATTTATCGTGAACAAAGTAGCTCTATATTTATATAATAAGTTGTAGCATATTTAACTTAACAAATTTCTACAAATGTCCAAATTCGTCAATTTACTATTAAATTAAATTCGTTGATTGAATATAAAAGTTTTATATATTGACACACTATTTCAGTCGATCCAAACGCAGTGTAAATCCGATTCAAACATTTTCCTAGGCTTTTAATTGTTCACACTCGTCATATCTAATGCAAGGTAACCAATCAATCATTATCCAGCGGAGAAGCATCAATTTTTTTTTTGATTCGGAATTAGCTCGGACTTCACTCGTGTGAGTGAAAAGTTAGCTAAGACCTACCTTTACTTTTGGTTGCACTATCGTAGTCCTAACTTCAAGCAAGTCCTCATAGGGCCCCACTTTAGTGTACCAGAATTAGAACTCGTTTGAATATTCTTCTCATAAAAGATTTTTGAAAAGATAAAAATTAATTTATATTTAAATATAATATTAAAATATTTTGTTTATTATCAAATTTTTTTATATTATAAAAAAGATCTTATTTTAGAAGATGAAAATTCCATTTTTTTCAGGAAATTTCTTTTTAATTTTTCTAATAATTCTATTTTTACTCCAAATAAAATTTACCCAAACAAGGCCAAAAACATTTCCAAACGAGCTGTTAGTCATCCGGTTTTGGTTGCTTACACTTCACCGAAATGCCGTGTCTTCCGCATAACTCATCGTCTAATTTACTTCGTAGTACCACACGCTTGACGTTAATCATGGGGCACGTTGAAAGTTGAGACATATTGGGGGATTTCAGACCACGCAAAAAGGAGTGA
The DNA here is from genome assembly GCA_031216105.1 of Dalbergia cultrata. NCBI lineage: Eukaryota > Viridiplantae > Streptophyta > Magnoliopsida > Fabales > Fabaceae > Dalbergia > Dalbergia cultrata. Next base: position 22,017 of record JAVHNL010000382.1, on the reverse strand, counting down.
TGAAACAATAATCGGCCAAACCATATACGTGTTTGCAACAGCATAAAGATTTATTTATTTTTGGGTATAAAAACCATGCTTTATATTGGTGTAAATAAAGTAGCTAAACCTTGATCCACTGTTATTTGAAGTTTATCATAGGCCATCAAAGCCTTCTTGTCACATTGGTATGAACCTTTCCCCCTTGCCAGAACCTCACCATCTACATCTATGATCCCTTCCTTCTCTTGGTCCTCCAAGCGTGGGCCAGGTTCCAAGATGAAAGCCTTCACCTATAATTATATGTTGCAAGATATGTAAACTATCAAAGTTTGTTATGCAAATAAATCAACACAGGAAAGTGTTACACTGAAACATACGGGTGAATTACGCACCTTTATGTACATGACATGCGGCGATTTTACATGACCTCCGTTATTGGTCTCTGACATCAATGATACCAAATGTAATTTTGGGCAATTCTTTACAATGATCAAGTCCAGATAACCATCTGAGAACTGCATGTACCAAAAAACAAATAACAGAAAGAATTGTCAGAATCATGCCTGTAAACAATTATAATCAATTATAAGCAATGATGTCCCTTCATTAGGGGAGAAAGTTTCAATGTGTGGCTATTTAAGCCACTGGCATTTATCTGTTAGAAGTCTTCAGCTGAGTTTTCTGAAATATGCTGAATCCTTGCAACAATTCCATTCCCTCTCTATCAATTCTTCCTCTATTGTTCATATTTTGAACAGTAATAGTCATTAAGATCAAGCAAATTATTATGAAAATTCGATTGTGTCAACAACACTCCCATTTTGGCAACAGCCAACAGGAAACAGCAATGGCTTAAAATTAGTTATGCAGTGTGAGAAGAGTAAAACGAAATGCATAAATTCTTAAACACATTAAACCAACCTTTGCATCTGGTGCTGCCATAGTGTTTTCAGCACCCCAAGGCACATTATGAAGCCAGACAGAAACAAAGGGACCATTTATTACTCTCCAACTCTGATTCTCCAAGTGAATTTCTGGTCCCCGATAACAGACCCTTTTTAACTTAACAGGTTCCACGCCAATTGGATCGCTGTTGCTGCCATTGCTAATAGAATTGCCAGGGTAACTAGAGGGCTCTCCATAAGCCTTAGACCCGGGTGCAGGCACAAAACGAACGCATCCAACATAATGCCTCAAATGGAAGATTCGATTGAGAGCCTAAAACACAAGGCAATGATAAAGAAAGAAAAAGAACAAATAACTTCAATTGGTGTGTGTCAAACTGATTGCAGTATGGCAATGAAAATATATCTTTGAACTATATCGGCACTCAAATGTTTGTTGCTACTTACTGTACGATATTCTAGAACAAGAAATCAAAAGAATGCTTTCTAAACCCAGGACTTCAGTTTAAAGCAATCTACACAAACACCAACACAAACAACTTTAGATTCTAAACCGCTCCAAATTTAAGTTGGATGACTAACGAAATATGGTGATTAGTTTTTTCATTTTTTTTCTAATACATTTACGGTCTTGCAATTAAGCCAAGTATTAGGGAATGACTGCCACAGTAATCCACACAGTGAGACAAACAAAATAATGAAAGAAAAGCATCATAGAGAGAATGGCATGGTGATTATAACATGGCTTACTAACATAAAAATCCACCCGAGCACTTCCCATCCAGCGATACTTTTCAGACTCAATGTCAATGTCGGCCACCAGACCTGAAATAGAATAATAATAATTCAAATTTCAATGAATATAATGTCATAAACATGTCAAAGTGAATGTCATGGTCAGAATCAGAACCAGCAGAAGAAGCCTAGATGGTTCTTCAGGTCTACCTCATTACCAAAATCCACAATACATATGGTGAAAGTAATTACCCCATGCAAGCATCAATACACTGAAAGATCTGGTCTCCCCTTGTGTGATGTTGGCCACGTCAAGTGATCGCTTGTGACCTGTCAGTATTTAATACACAGGCCATACTTCATATCAGCACGGAGAGATATAAATATTGGTCAGGGAAATACATGTAACATGCTTGAATGATAAAAATTAAATTGAAACCTCGTATAATGGCAAGAACAGCATTAGCTACTGCAAAAGTATCACCAACTGAATCGAGAAGAGATTTTGCCATGCCATTTCCGGTACCTTCAAGTAGAATTATTCATTTTATAAGAAAAATCACTGAAGAGCTTATTGGAATAGTAAAATAACTAAATTTGTTAACTACACTCATTATCTATCCCTCAAAAATATATATATAAATAATAATAATAATAATAATAATAATAATAATTTAAAAAAAGAGATAAAACCTGCGGGAACTACTCCAAGGGGTATCTTTATTGCAGCATCCCAATCCTCCCTCTGAAGCAGGCCATTTATAATCTACTACAAACAAGTGTGGCACTTGTAAGCTTAGGAAAGAGAAACAACGACAATGATGGGTGCATAAAACTTAAAAGTAACCTCAACCCTACCACTCAGTACTCACAAGAGTAATGTCCATAAAACTAACCTCAACCAAAATCCCATCTCCACTAACACAAACAATCCCATCGTACTTGCTAACATCTAGTGAACCAACAACTTCCTTTGCATGTAGCTGATGTTTGGTTTCTGAGCAACACAATAATAGCAACAATGGTAATTAACGAAAAATAACAAATAAATAAAACAGAGAAATAAATGAAATAATTTAAAAAAAAAACCATGTACTGTAAGTTGAACTTGTGCATCTTCAAAAAGAGGCTTAACTTGATCGTGAAAAATCCTTGTAGCAGCTTTCTCTCCACCAAACGGGTTAACGAAAACAAAGAGCCTCTTAGGTCTTACTGTTCCATTAAAAGAATCAAAACGTTACACGCTTAATAACAAAAATTAATTCAGAAATTGATCAGAAGCACATTGATTCAAATAAGTCAACCGAGAGAATCGATGAATTCGCGAAGCTTCTCGCACCAGAGAGCGTGCGATTCCTCCGAGGAAGGACGGAACACGACGTCGTTTCTGGCCAGCTTTCCTCTGCCGCCGCTGCCGCCGCTGCCGCCGGCGCAGCAGCCGAAGCCGGTCTCCACGGCTGTTTTCAGCCTGATGTCGGGGCCGTCGGCAACGAAGCCGAGGACCTCCTTCTCGACGGTCAAAGTTCGTTGACTTCCCTCTGGCCACCACAGCATGCCGTCGGCGAGCAGTGATAGCGGCGTTGTGACGCCGTTAACGGTGACCCGGTCCGACAATATGGCGGGTTGGTGGTCTTCGGGTCGGGCCATTTTTTAAGGCCTGATGGGCGGGTTCGATTCGAAGGCACAAGACCCGAAAAAATAACCCGGTTTTGGTGGGACAAAGGCAAATGCTAATGGCCTTTTTAAGAAGGTAAAGTAGTTGGTTGGGGCTGCACGCCAACCAGATTAATGAATTTTTAAATTTCTGCTTTTCTCTACCAGACTGGCCACGACTACTCTTTGATGAAAAGTTCTGAATTATCATTTATTTATTTATTTTTTTTGGTACAGCAATCATTTATTTATTTGTTTTTGAAGTTTTGATTCTTTGATGAATAGTTTTAAATAAAAAAAATTATATTAAATAATTATTAAATTAAAATATTAAATATGAAATGATTTAATAAATATTTAAAATAACAATAAATGTTATTTAATATCAATAAATTATAAATTATATACTATTAAAAAATATACATAAATAAAATGTGATATATTAAATTAAAGATTAATAATAAAAATTCATTTTAATAAGCATTGTTAAACTAAATTTAAATAATTATTATAAAAATACTGAAACACTAATAATTTAATAAGTATTTAATATTTATTTATAGTTTGAATTATTTTTAAATAAATGATAATATTATATTTTTTAATAAATTTGAATAATTAATAAAAAAATATTATTTTATTTTTATTTAATATTTATATACAATTAAAGTTATATGTAAATAAATGATAGTATTATACAATATAAAATATAATATTTTATACAGTGTCACTCCAAACGTAGTATAATATTAAAAGTTTATTAAGTATCATACTATTAAGGTGTGTTAGGTATGATATATTAGATATAATAGTATAAATTAATACTATATGTTATGTTCTTATCCATTATGTGGTATAGCCAATATATTATAGAAGCTTATACATCATAATCTCATTATACATCAAAATGTTACATAACTTAATATAATGTAGGTGGTCAAATTATGCCTGATTAGTTTTTAATGTATAGTGTCACTTTTATTTTTAATGTTTTATTAAAATAAAATAATTCTTAAATAAATAATAATAAAATAAATACATAAAAATAAAAATAAATATAATTTATAAATAATAAATAAAATAAGATAGTAATATTTTAAATAAAATAATCTATAATATTAACATTATAAATTATTAACTACTAAATATAGTAATAATAATATGTAATATATACAAGTAAGGATTAATAATTTAAATTAAATTAATTATGACTAAAAATATAAAATGTTATTTTTAATTATATAATTTATTGAAATAATAAATAATTATGGAATATTAAAATAAATAATAACATTTAATATAAATATTTACATAAATATAATATTTAAAAATTATTTTTTTATTTTTTTTTATTTTATTTAATATTCACTTATAGTTTTAGAATTATTTGTTAATACATAATGTTACTACATAATATTAAATATAATATCTTCTATAATATTATACCAAACATTGTATAATATTAAAAATTGATCAAATATTATATTATTAAATCTTAGCATTTTAAGTCTTATATTACTAGGCCTTGTCCTATCAACCATTATCCAAGTCTTATATTATTAAATCATATCAATTTACCAAATGGGCCCTATTAGTACCTGACAGCTAATCCCTCTCTCTCTTTTATATTATTATTTATTTTGGTCGTGAAAATCTTTCTTTGATAAGTAGATTAATTTTTAAAACAATATTTCCTAAATATGTAGCCCATTATGAATTGTGGGCAACATGGCCCAAAAGAAAGCCCTCAAGGCCTGAAGGTGCAACGCCGCAACGATTCTTCCTTCGTTGTTTTCTTTCCTCTCTGCAGCTCTCGGTTTCTCCCACTGGGGGCCATCGACACGACAACAACAATAACAACAACAACCATGGTTGAAGAGGAAGTAGTGCCCCAGCCAGGACCCAAAGTTCGCCACCTTAACAAGAGAGCGTTAAAGAACAAAGCTGTGGCAGTCACTTTCAACGAGAAAGATCTCAAGTAACTACCCTCCTACTTCCCTCGCTTAACTTTTTCTGCTTAGACCCGAAAAAAGCTGAGACCCATTATTTCTTTTCATGTAATTTTTGTTAGTGTGGCAAAAATTTTTCAGCTTTTGAGGTTTATAACGATAGTAATGATTTGGGGTGTTTTGCCTTGGTGTGAACTGTGAAGGGACTATGTGACTGGGTTTCACAAGCGCAAGAAGAAGAGGAGAAAGGAAGCACAGAAGCAACAAGAGGAGGTTCTAAGGAGGAAGCGCCTTGAGGAGCGCAAAAAGGTCACACACATGTCACAAACCCTTTTGATTTCAATTCTTGATCAACAATTCATACTGTATTTTTACATTATCATGCGAGTTTGTAAATTTTGGTGGTGAATTATTTGCGTGTTTTATGGTCTGTGATGATGGTGCTTAATACATTCTGAACCATGGAAAGGGTGTTGATATAACTAGCTCGTTATTTTGAACTGCTTGGTGCAAATGTTGTAGTATTTTGTTTCAGGAATCAAATAGCAATTCGGGATCAACTTAGAGCTGTTAATTCTAAATTGTTCTTATTTGACTAAAGTTCCTGAATGAAAAGAAAACAGAAAGGAGATAGAGAAAGTAAGAAGGGAGTTGAGTGCTGAACCTTAGAATGTTTGGAATAAAATAAACCCACCATATCCAGTTCTGGACCACGATAAATTGTGAACATGTGGTTGATTTATGTATGTTATATAAAAATGTTATAGATAATATATTGGATAGATTGAGAATTTTGCTGCATGAGCCTTAGTTTGGAAAATTTAATTTAAGTCATTGGAGTTGGACTGGAGGCCAATTAACGCATGTGTACAGGGGCTTTTATATTGGGACATTTTGTGAATCAAATAATTTCCTCTTGAGCACTGGTAAGACTAGGGTATGAAGAAATTATTTGCGGCGTACTTTGTTTGTTTCGTTCCTATAGCAGGGTTTGGGTGAAAACTTATGCATTCCAGTTTTGGAATGCATGTGTGTTGCACTTGAGATTAGGGACGGAAAATAGATCTGTATTGTTGTTTTGCATATTTGTACAGACACTCTGTTTTCTTATCCATTTTTATGCAATAATTTTGCAGAGGAAGTTGGAAAGAGAACTTGTTCTTTATGGTGGCACACGACCAACTGGTGATGCAGAACCTGATGAAATTGATGAGCAACAAGACGAAGATATGTTGCAAGTTGAATCTATTGCTGGTATATTTTAAAATCTGCAGCTAGTTGAACAACACTCTTCTATAAGTTGAATATAGTTGCACTCGATGAATCATAAGTTGCAATTTGTTTCTTCACCTATCGATTTAGGCATATTCATATTTTGTTGGTGATAATGCATGAGGATATTTTTCACTTTCAGCTTCATTTCAACTTTCATGCATTCACAGGCCATCCTTCACCAGTAATCATGTCATGTTCAAGTGTGCTTCTGAGTGCAAAAATTGTCATCTTACTGACACTCCTTGCATAGTAGGACTTCCTACCTCATAATGTTCCAGATCCATTTCATTCCTGGCTGGGCTTATTCTTTGATCGTCTCGAGTATTGCAAAATCTCTTCCCTCATTCCATCTTATTTTCTAGATAGCCCCTACACCTAGTTCTCCCTCAAATCTTTGGTTGAAATTTCTCGGTTCATAATTTAACCTGTGGTCATAATATTAGGCACAATGTAAGATGTAAGATTATTTCCATCTATTCTATTAGTTATTGTACTGGCTGTCTCATAGTCTATTATCTTGTTACAAATTAACATGCTACCTAAGGATTTTCTTACGAATTCGCCAAATTGTGTCTCTCTTGCTCCTGGTCTTGTACTGGGACTTAAGTAGTTTAAAGATCGAATAACTGCAGCTTCTTTACTTACGACATCAGGCTATTTTGTGGAATTCTACTCTATGAAATGTGATCTCCTCCCTGTTTCTTTTTGGTCTGCAACTTACTTGATAATTGAATTTGCCTTCTGTGTTTGAAGATACAAAGACATACGAAAATGGTGATATGAAAGTCACGGTGGTAACAAGTGAGATCAACCCCGAAGAAGAAGGTTACGTCGGTGAAAGGAATGAGGCAGCAATGTCCCATCCTGTTGTAGCTGATACAAGGCACAAGGTATCTTTAAATAAGATGAAACCGTTTAAAAGAGTTGCAAAACACAAGTCACGTCCAAAGCCAAGGAGTAAGAGAGATAAAAAGAAAGGAAAGAAGCGGGGCAAGAAGTAACGGCAGCTTGGCGACTCGCAGTGCCAGAGGTCTACAATGAACTGTGTTTTCGCAGAGTTGATTATTGAGTTCAGTAACTCGGCTACTGAGATTGAAATGATTTACCTTGCCTTCACTGAACAAAAGAGTAGCGGCACCCTAGTTGCTTGCAACTGTTCCATTGTTTGTAACAAAAGAGAAAATACCAAAGTCAGATTTTTTGTTTTTATATATAAGCGAGAACGATGGAACTAGACCGTTAGAAACTGTGTAATGTGTTTTATCTCGTATACTCTGCATGCTTACAACAATATTTTATATTTATAAGACTTGCTTACCTTTCTGCAGTTATTTCAGAGTATCGCTCATTCATTCTTTGCTTTTATCTTCTTCTTCTTCTTTTTTTGGAAAAAAATAAATGTTTAAAGCAAGGGTTTAATTATTCTTACTTGTTTGCTTTGGTTATTCTAACGAGAACAATTAATCCAATTTGCACTCACCAAAGGAAGCAGAAAATTTTGGTCCGTGAAATTGGATTTTATGCAAATAGTAATCTCCCATCTTTCATGGTTAGGTTTATGTTCTTGAGGGCATGAAATGACAAGCGCCGTTTCTAGAGGAGAAAGGAAATTATCAAAAGCTTGGCACCCTTTACGTTTCTGACAAAATTGCAAAACCAATTTTGATGGTTTCATTTTGAAATTTTTATTTAAATTTTGATATAATTAAAATTTGATATTTATACTCATACATTATATTACGGATCATTCAATATCAACTGAGTTACACAACCACCTCGCAAGATCCAAAGCAATCAAAGAGGATTCTAGATAAGAGTGAATCCAATAAAAGTAGGAGTTTAGGATTTTTATGTTTTTAGTCATGAAACGGGCCCTAAGCCCAAAGTAGGAGTCTAGCTACTCTGAATAAAACAGTGTATTTAAACTTGGGGTGTGGTCAAGCGGTAGGGGCTCGTTCACCCTTAACCAAAGGTCAGAGGTTCAATCCCTGCCTTTGGGAATGGAAAAGCTTTCCTAGGCCAGCTATCCCACCCTTGAGGTGCCCGCACAAACTGGCGAAGGGATTAGTCACTATTGTCGACGGTAGATACCCTTGGGAGACAAAAAAAAAAAACAGTGTATTTATACTATCATCCAATTCCATTTCTTCTTTTATTTAACTTTTCAAGTAATGGGGTTGAAAGTAATCTTATTTACTGATGTGTCATTATATAATTGAATGAATGTGCAAAACTTCTTTATATTGTCAGTGTATTATAATTAAATCCATTTTTTATAAGGTTTTTTCAAGAATTAAAGATAACAAGTTTTTTACTACGATTATTGTCTTGGAAATATAAAACTTATTATTTTTTATTTCTTGAGGAGTGTCCAGACACATGTTAGAAAAATCGTTTTTATAAAAACTTTTTAAAAAATTAAGAAAAGCCTCAAATTATACTATTCAATCGGAGCCTTAATACCATAGAGCCTACATTTGATTTACTACTTCTAAACATATTCATCTACTATTAAATCGGTTAGATTTGACTTTTCCTGTAGAGCATTGGTGGAGTTTCATAGGGACAAGGGGGCCACTGCCACCCTATTTTTCAAAATTATATATATAATTCTATCAATAAAATTAAATGTGTATATATATATAATATGATATGATATAACTTTATTTAATAGATATATTAAATTTGAATGTGTTATAGAATGAAAATGATATTGTTCTATCTAAATGGGGTTTCCAACTTAAAAGTCCATTAACTTACTTTTTTAATTAACTAAAATAAAAATGAAAATTAGATTATATCACAATTCAAATTCATTTGATGTGGATTTTTTTTCGGTTGTTGCAATAGATAAACAACTATGAGACTTGAATAGCAAGTTTAATGATTAAAAAAAAAAACTATAAGTTATACTTTGATTTCTTATGATACTTATATTTTTTTTTATATTTTTAGACCTATGTTTGAGAATGCAATTATTTTTTGATAAAAGTTATATTGAAATAATTTTATATGTTAGGGTAAAAAGTTTGAGTGGTTAATAAGCTAAAAAGAATCTAATTTTTAGGTGTAAAATTCACCTGTATGTAAAAGCATATTTCTAAAACTTTTCTAAACAACAATAAATTATTTTAGAATGTTAACATTTTTGTTGAAATAACCATAGGTTTCAAATATTATAAAAATATATAAAATTACTTCATATCTTCCTTTAGTAATTTATTATATAAAAGCAAATTTTTATATAATCTAAATAAAACACATAACTTTTAAGTTAATACATTTAAATATAAAATTGATTTTCAAATAATCAATTATAAAGAAAATTATACGCATACTTGATTATTGAAATAATTTGACCTTATAGTTAATTTGAATATAAATTAACATTGTCATATTAGCTATTTGCTTTAAGGTTTTTTTTAGTATTAATATCACCTTATGTATATGATATGTATTTTCGCCCCCTCTTCCCCGGCCAAAACATTTTTTCAAGTTTCGCCACTACTTTAAAGAAATGATTTATCCTCATACTAAATGTTCCTAAACAACCCCCCAAACCAGCAATGATTTATGATGGCTTATCAATTCTCTTTCACAGTTTCACTTATGCCATGCCAATGGAAAATAAAAAGGGAAAGTTTAAGAAAAATATGCTATATAATAACTGACATTTTGTATTAAAGTGAAAATAAATCTTTTTATGAGAAGAAAATAAATAATAAAATGACAAGTTTGGCTGGTAAAGGGATATTTCAAACTGATTATTTTTTAAAAATCATTATTTCAATTTTTTTAAAAAGGAAATAGAGCTTAATTTGAATATCCTAACGTTCTCAACAAATTATGAGGATTTGTTTGTAAAACTTTCCAATTAATAAGTGTGAGAGTCAAACATTTTTATCAATACAAAAACACTTGATCAAGTGTCTGTGTAAAATTATTTTAATTCAGAATTGTATTCAAATTAAACTCAAAGAAATAAGTTTTTTTTTTCCAGTAAACACCCTCTTTAATCTCTTAAGATTTTTCCATCGGACTATTTAGTCCAAAAAAAAAAAACTCATGAGCCCTCAAGATTGAAAATAATAAGCACATTAGTTCTTCTGTTAGTTTTCTATTATTGAACTTACCCACTGACACAGTACAATGATAACGTCTTATTAAAACGTTCAATGCAAATAAAATGCCACTGTTTTGAAACATATTTCACTGATGTTAATGTCTAAAATTATATAAAATAAGTCATTTTGACTTGAAATAGAGATTTAAATGACTTATGTGCTGTTTGGAAGTGTTTTGTATTTAGAGTTTTTTAAAACTGTTTTAGAAAACAAGTTTAAGATTATTTTTCAAAAACAAGAAAAATTGTTTGAATAATATTTTTAAAAACAACTTTTAAAATGGATAAAATAAAAAATTGTTTACCATCTACAAAGATCATAACAACAAAGATCAACACCAACAACATCCACAACACAGAACAACAGTGAGATATCCACAACAAAGATCAATAGTGAGATCAGTTTATAACTTGGTGTCAATTTATAAGTAACAACAAAGGTTAACCTACCAAAGGGAGGGAGGACTGGAGAGTGAAAGAGAGAAGCAAAGAAAGAGAAAGAGAAAGGGAGGGTCATGTGTGGCGGATCTCGGTCAAGAAGGCCAGCAGAGCTAGGTTTTGTGTCGGCCCGGTGAAGCTGGATCACGTGTGCGGCAGATCTAGGCTGCTCGTGCCGGCCAAGTTGGGTCGCATGTATGGTGAAGCTAGGTTGTGCCGGAGTCGTCCAATGTTCCAGCGGAGTTGCATGGGAGGAGTTGTACTAAAGAAGTTGGGAGGAGCTCATTTGTATGAGTGAAGCGCAAAAGATTAATAAAACTATTTTTGAAAATATCCAAAATCTGTTTTTGAATTTTTGTTTTAAAAATCCATTTTGTGTTTTTCAATTTTAAAACAAACATGCAAACAATAACTTGTCGCACAAGTTCTTTTGCTATTTTGTTTTTTAAAAATCAAAAACTGTTTTGTAAAATAGTTGCCAAACATGCCCTTATTTTATTTAATTTTAGCCACTAAAATGAGTTATTTTAAATTTCATTTAACTTTAGATAACATATATGTCACTTAACGTTATTTTATTAGATCACGTGTATAATTTCTTTAGTATTTAAATAACTAAATACATAGAGAGACTAATATATCTCATTGTTATGAGTTTAATTCAGTTTCTAAGGCATTAAATTATTTTACAAAATTTGCTTGGAAGGCTACATAGGCTATTTACTTTTTTTTCCCCCTAAAATATAACTTATGGTGATTATAATATCTGTTAATATACTAATTATTTCGTCATCTAGTAGTGATCTGACGTACCGCATCGTTTTCCACGTGATAAAACTCTCATTGCATTAAAAATAAAAAATAAAAACTCATGACAATACATTATCGACAGAAATCTCAATCGGATGGGCCAGATCCCCCGTCCATCTGCTCCCCAAAAAAAGGTGAACCAAGGTAAAAAAGCGCTTTCGGTCAGTAAGAATGTGAGATTGCGATGTGAGCGTTGTTGTATATTTTGTTTTGTGGCATGCGACAAAAGAAAAAATAGCGTCCGTCCGATCGCAAAATAGCGTTTGCAGCCGAATAAAGAAAATTCCGAGACGCTTCCCCGAAATTTCTCAGATTCCGTACTTTTCAACTTTTTCGCGCTTCCTTTTCTCCTTTTTCTCTTTCTCCCTCCCCTTTTACTCAGTTGGCAGCGCCTGTTTGGCTGCTGAGATAAAAACGAAAGAATAGTATCGCAAACTGCAGATTCTTACTTTTTTGCCTTTTTTCTTTAATCCTCTTTTTTTGTGATTCTCTTTGCTTCCTTGGTTCTGGCTTTACTTTTGAGGTTCCGAACTGAACACTGCTGAGTTTTTAACGTGACTGAAGAAAAAACCTGCGGCCTGTGTTATTTTCCTTTCACTTTCTCAGCAGCCAAACCGGCGCGGTTTCGTTTCGGAATTGGAACAATGCACGCGAGAAGTGTGGAGAGATCGAGCGGTGCGCCGAGGGAGAAGCGATGTTTGGATTCTTCGACTTCCGGTGAAGAAGGACAGCCTGATCGGAAGCGACCCGCTTTGGCTAGGTAGTAACTTCGCTTTCTTCCATTTTTTTTTTTCTCTTCAGGATTCTTGATGTTCGCTGGATTGGATTGGATTTGTTCGTCATAATTATTGTTGTGTTTGTTATGCATTTCGTGCTCAAGTCTGTGTTTGCGATGCCTGAATGCAAATGATGGAGAACTTTCGAATTTGAATTGTTTGTCATCATATCTGATTTCAGTTTGAACCCTACTGTTCCGAAAAGAGGAGAGAGACAGCGGAAAAAAAACGGCTGGAAAATTTTGTTTCTGTAGGAGTCTGAAATTTAGTGAAAACATGATTCTAAAGTGCTCAGTGTGAAAAAATAAATAAGTAAATAAATAAAGAGAACTGAGTTTGCATTCTGGTGTTAAGCAGGGCGTTTTGAGTCATCATCTTTGCAGTACGTTTATTCCCGCTATAGTTTGTAATGCTATATGATTTTTGTTGGTCTTATATTATGCATGCATCTCGGGTCTATTTCAAGACATAGCGCTTGTGTAGGCATAGGTTGGCTATCTCAATGTTAATTTTCAGCATTTATGTTTGTATCTGTTAAATTTGACGTCTTAAACCTTACTGATGAATGCATTTATCTTAATTTGCAGTGTAATTGTTGAAGCCCTGAAGGTGGACACGCTGCAGAAGCTTTGCTCATCATTGGAACCTATTCTACGCAGAGTTGTAAGAAAATTCACTTCACTGTGGTATTAACCCTGAATATTAGAATCTGATCACTCTTAATTTTTTTTTTTATTGATTTGTTGGATAATATTTCCTGAATTTATCACTTGCATCTACTGCTCACCCAATCAGCCCCCTGAACAGTAAACCCTGACTGGAGGCCCATTAGCTAAATTCTTTTGTCCTTTAGGCTGATAGGCCTAGGCTAGATCTGAGGCTTAGATAGAATTGGGTTGAGACTTGAGACTTAAATATCTCATATTGGCTTGATATCATATTCTAGCAGAATCACATCTCTCTTGCTCTCTCTCTTTGGAAAAAATGCTCATCTAAGAGAGGATTCCCAGAATGACATTCTTAAGTAGTTAATTCTAGTGCTATATTGTGGTGTCTATGGGGTGTGTGTGTGTGTGTGTCTCTCTCTCTCTCTATCTATCTATCTAGTTATAAAAAAATTGCTCATATAAGAGAGCCAGAGAGGATTCCCAGAATGACATTCTTAAGTAGTTCATTCTGGTGCTATATTGTAGTGTCCATGCTTGAATGTGTGCCACTTGGCTTGAATAATGTTTGATCAAGGATGTTTCTTTGCTCGTTGATGTTTCAAGCATGTGTCCTTCTTTTCTTCTTATTTTTCTTGCTTGCTGCTCACCAGGTTAGTGAAGAAGTGGAGCGTGCTTTAGCAAAACTAGGCCCTGTCAAGCTTACGGCAAGGTACCTTTTTGTTCCCTCAGCTTATTAAAAGAATGTTTATATCACGTGCATTTGCATCACATGGTTTTATTGAGCAAATTAATGTTGCATGACCATTTAAAATTTAACAATTTTTGCATTTAGAAGTTCTCCTAATCTTTTGCTGTTTATGTTTTCATGGAAAAATTATATCCTGTAAACTTGTTTGCAGTGATTTGAATTAGACACAAGATCTAGCTATGGGAGATCCTGTTGAAACTTAAATTCAAAATTTAATGACCTGTATTTGATTGGTGATTTGTATGCTTGTTGGAACTGATTGCCATATGTTTGTGATATTTATTGATTCCCTCGTACTAAAAAGTCCAGGTCTTCTCCGAAGTGCATTGAGGGCCATGATGGCAAAAATTTACGATTGCACTTCAAGACCAGGCTATCCCTTCCCCTCTTTACTGGTGGGAAAGTGGAGGGTGAGCAAGGGGCTGCCATACATATTGTTTTGATTGATGCGAACACAGGACATGTTGTCACATCAGGCCCGGAGTCATGTGTCAAACTAGATGTCACTGTGCTTGAAGGGGATTTCAATAATGAGGATGATGATAATTGGACTGAAGAAGAGTTTGAGTGTCATGTTGTGAAAGAAAGGGAAGGAAAAAGGCCTCTTCTGGCTGGTGATCTACAAGTTACCCTCAAGGAGGGTGTAGGAACACTGGGTGAGCTCACATTTACAGACAATTCTAGCTGGATTAGGAGTAGGAAGTTCAGGCTGGGGCTGAGAGTTGCCTCAGGTTACTGCAAGGGAATGCGTATTCGTGAAGCCAAAACAGAAGCTTTCAGTGTTAAGGATCATCGTGGAGAATGTAAGTTCATAACTTTCTCATATTAATTCTGTGTTCCTATAGTATTATATTAATGAAACTTCTTTTGGATTGTAGTATACAAGAAACACTACCCACCTGCCTTGACTGATGAGGTCTGGCGACTAGAGAAGATTGGCAAGGATGGATCCTTTCACAAAAGACTAAGCAAAGCAGGAATATATACTGTTGAACACTTCCTAAGACTTGTGGCTAGAGACCCTCAGAGATTACGGAATGTAAGAATCAGACTTTTGTCCATTTAGGTTTTTACTGCCACCTCTTTCCCCCTCTAAAAGAGGTGAGGGTTCGATTGAATGTTCAATTCCTTTGTGTTTGTGTAGACTTAATGATTTATTATTATAGTATTTGTCAAAGTTTTTAATTGGTTAATTATCCTTCTTTTGTAGATTCTCGGGAGTGGCATGTCAAATAAGATGTGGGATATTCTTGTTGAGCATGCAAAGACTTGTGTTCTCAGTGGAAATCATTATGTATACTATCCTGATGATGCAAGAAACGTGGGTGTTGTTTTCAATAACATTTATGAGCTAAGTGGCTTAATTGCCAATCACCAATATTACTCAGCTGATTCTCTCTCCGAGAATCAAAAGGTAAGTAAATCTTCATGGAAAATTTTGCATTCATGTTTCAATCTGGGCCACACTGTTGGGTTTCTTCATATTATGATTAATCTGATTTCTGATGCCACACAATGAACGTTTGGCTTTTTCTTTGTAACCTTGTCATTGGTACAAGCAATTCTTCATGTTGAAAGTCTCCAATTAAAAGAAAGATTAAAAGGTTGATTGGCTCTGGAATGTTTATGTATAAAATGTCATTTGCTTGACGGCGAGTTGTTTTTGCTGATATATATATATATACTTTGGGGAGTAAAATGCACCCCTTTTCTTGAGAGATGACTTTATTTTACTCCCCTCCCCTTTATTTACAAATATGTACTCCCCTTTCCTAAAAGCTTAAGATAATCTACACTTTCATCCGTTTTTCTTTATTCATTCTTTATTCTTTTTCATATTTATTATTTTATTTTTTTACTAGAATTTCCTTTATTAATAAGTATACATATTAAGTTTTTTTCAAAATAAAATATATTTGGCTTTTAATAATATATAATATTGTTACATATGATTTAATTTTTAAAATTTTTACTATAACAAGACAATAAATAGTTAATAGTAATAATTTTGATGTTTTTTAAAAAATAAAAATTACACAATTTTTAGATATTAACTTTAGGATATTGATATACATAAAAATAAAATTATTTGTGAATATTGTATATAAAAATGAATTCTGAAGAAAGTAATGAAAAGAATTATCTGATTTAACTATAAAATAGTGTACATTAACATTATAAAATCAATAGTTGAGAACACAGAGTTTTATTTTTTTTAAAATTAATTATTAAAAACTATAGTTAGTATTAATAATTTCTTTTTTAATATAGTAAATTTTAAAAGTAAATTACATTATATATATATATATATATGTATATATATATGTATATTTATATCAGTATTTTTTATTATTATAAGTCACAGGTGTTTTATTTTATTTAAAAACTTAATATGTATGAATATTAATAAAGGGTAGTTTGGTTTAAAAAAAAAATACAATAGTAAGATTGAGAAAATAGAGATCACTGAAAAATTTGAAAATGGATTAAAGTGTAACTTATTTTAAGTTTATAGGGGAGGGGAGTGGATGTTTTAGAAATAGATAGAAAGGGCTAAAGGAGAGTGTAATATTGTTATCTTTTGAGGGAGGGAATTGTACTTTAATTTTACTCTTTTTCTTTTGTTGTGAATTTTGTTTTGCTAGTTTTAAACTCCTTACTCAGGCATTGCATCTATAATTCATGTTTTTGCAACGTGTGCGAATAACACGGGTAGACATTTGGCTTAATATGACTTGTATATATAGCACTTGTTATTATAGACTTATAGCTGTGGCAAGAGAAGTTTGGGAAAATTTTCCCTTCCATAAAAGGCCAAAAAGGTTAAAAAAAAAAAAAAAAATTGAGGAAAGAAAATGATCAAGTTTCTGATGCTGAAGGTTTATGTTGTAGGTTCTTGTAGACACATTGGTGAAGAAGGCATATGATAATTGGATGCATGTTATTGAATATGATGGGAAGTCCCTGCTAAATGACAATCAGAATAAGACTTTGGACGCCTCTCATCATCAGGCTCAAATGGGCTCACATGAATATTCAAACTCATTTCAGCAGATTTCAATCCCAACTTTGCCGGTTCAAGTACATACAGGGCAGCCTTCAGTGGATTCAGGTGTAACAACTGGAGGTATTTATTTTTCATTTAAATTACTTTTTGATCCCTCCTTTCTGTCCTTCCTGCATTCTTTTAATTCTTTATTTTTTTTAAAAGAAAAAATAAATCTTCACCTTGTTCATACAAGGTACACCCACTTCTCAGTTCTCACCATGTTTCTCTGCCAGAGCTATCCCCTCCCCCAACTTTCCCTGTTATCTCTTCATCCAACCGATAAAGTTAGCAAGTGGTGTGTAGACTTTATAGTGACAAACATAATATAAGGTGGCGTTGTAATGGCTCATATAGCAAATACTTCGACCCATATGGTGAATGCCTGCAGAAGATAATAATAGCATTACTGGACCAATGACCAATTTAGTGTGCTGCTTTCATTCTTCATTCTGCAGACTATTTTTACTCACAATAGATGTTTATCCTTATACGAATGGTGAGCCCATTAGAATTTTTTGGTTGCTAACTACATATGAATATGTCTGCAGGTTATCATGATAGCACAGCTAACAGGTTCCCCGTGCAACCACAAAATATTAATATTAATTCTTGTATTCAGTTTGATAATGATGCATGCCCACTACAAAACCAGTTGATCAATTCTTCATACCAAGCTCAACTTCTCAGAAATGAGAATATGCTGGCAGTGGCACTTGGTCAGTCACAATCAGCTACTCATGGCTTCCAGACTGCCAGCATTTCAAATCCTACTTATCAAGGAGTTGAAGAATTCTTCCCAGAGGAAGAGATTCGTATTAGAAGTCATGAGATGCTGGAAAATGAAGATATGCAGCATCTGCTTCGTAGTTTTAATATGGGAGGCCAAGCTCATGGTTCCTTTAATGCTCATGAAGATGGGTATACATCTGCATACATGACTGCAGCTCCCATGAGCTACAATTTTGACGATGAGCGAAGCCGTTCCTCAGGCAAAGCTGTTGTGGGCTGGCTCAAACTTAAGGCAGCTTTGAGATGGGGCGTTTTTACTAGGAAGAAGGCACCTGAGAGACGGGCACAACTTGTTGAGTTGGATGACTCAGAATATGATATTGGAGGCATATCTCATCGGTAAATAATAACTATTGTAGTGATAGCATGAAAGTATTCTTTGCTAACATGAAGAGCTACCATCATGCCGGAATTTTGTAGCATGACCAGGGACATGAAAACTGGATTAAACTGCTTGGTGCAGGCTTAACTTAAAAGCTTCTGCTGTGCGTTAATTCATAAACCCTTGTGCAGAGACATCTGCCTGTATAGGAACATCACTCTACAACTACTCTTCTATAACTGTTGCTTGCAATGTTTTCCACTCGACATTCTTGCCTGCTAGGTGTAAATCCTCAACGGTTTGCCAGGTTTAAATTGAGGAAGTCCAACAATGGGGGATCTCAGGAAACTATGATCTTCTCTCCTCATTAACTAAAACGTATCAAACTCTGCGGTATGTTAGATGCTGTTCAACCTAACTGATGCGTTTCTTGTAGTTGTCCCTTGGGCGCGGCATGGTCGTTCAATCAATGTGAACTGCTATGTGGTTGTAGTATTACTATTTACTGCTTGTGTGCTTGATGAGTGTTTCGGCAGCTGTCCAAGTCAGCGTACCTTGTCAAGGTTTGGTAGCTTTGTGATGCTCATCATCCATTGAGAAAGATGCTTGATCTGGCTTTTGTATACCTGGATGGACTTGTAAATTTTGAATAAATCACAATCATTTTAGCTGGGGAATATTCATTTGCAAATCATTTTTGTAGACCTGGCTCTCAGAATTTTATTGGTAGTAATTGGTAGGTAGCGCAGCTCCGGAACTTATAAGATTATCAGATGGTTCAGAACTAAGCACAGGAGATGGAGTAATTTACAGGCCATGTATGTTAGAGCCTTAGAGGAGTGAAAGTCGAGAGAAGATTCCCATGCAAATTGCACATGACTTCATAATTTACCCTTTCATTTTTTAGTTGTTCATGTTAAAAAGATCAGAAACTAAAACAGTGTAAACGTGCACATAATTAGGTCGTAAGTAATTTGGACGAGTCCTTTCATGGAAGTATAAGACACGTTAGGATTGAGTTTTTTTTTAAATTAAATTAAGAAGGCTATTGGTAATGTAATAAAGTACAGCAAAACTTAAGGGAATGATGCTGTGTGTTTACAAAGTAAATCTTGAACATATTCTCAAGCAATGTGGGATTTGGAACACTTACGTCTAGGACCAAATATTTGAGTGGTCTAATATAAATTAAGATAAAATACTATTCTAAGATTTTGGATTTAACTCCATCATAAAAGTTAGTCCAAGGGAAAGGCATATTTGAAATAATTTTTTTTTATTATTAACATTTATATTCTTACCAAATATTTACTATTTATTTACTTCAAATAAATATTCTTATTTAAATAAAATATAAAAATAAAAACATACACTCCTTTTAAAGGATACAAAATAGAAAAGAAAATTACAATAAAAAAACAATTCTAAATTATTTAATTTTCAATTTAAAAACAAATACATTTAACATTTACTATCCATCATTATAACGAATAATAAAATTTTAATGAATAGGCTAATAAAATACATGGTTTACATCAAAACTAAAAAGATTATGATATAGTACATTAACTTATCCTATTAGATTTACTACAACTTAACAAAGAACATACCCCAACTTTGCACTTTCAATGATGATATGGACATGCTACAAAACTATATATCCAACTGCTGTTAAGCAACCGATTATCCAACACCCTTCTCCTTATCACCAACAAGGTAAAATGAAATTCAGCTGAGAATTATTCTGCATCTGAGACTTCATCCTCATCTTCCTCCAAAATGTAGACCAGGGCACGTTTTCTTGCAGCAAATACACAAGCTAAGCCTCTTGATGCTGTCAGCAACATATATCAGAACAACGGAGACAGTTTAGTTCAATGGCTCATGCCCAGATTAAAACCAGCTTTGACTATACAAAAATGCACTATTCAAAAGGATCATCGTCATTCAATTCAGAAGTCTGTTGCTTCAAAAATATTTACTTGGAAGGACCATGTTAAATTATATTAAGATAACCAGAATATCAACATGATAGCCAAATTTGTGATTTATTTATTATTTATCTTGACTACCGTTTAGTTATTGGTCTTGAATATAATAAATTCAATCAATAGATCCCTACGTCAAATTTTCTTAAAACACATTACACAAAACCAACATTCATATGAGAGAGAGAGAGAGAATACTGACCACTAACTGCCAAGGGAGCAGTTACAGAATGAGGGATGGTGCGAGCTTTCTCCTCCCCTAAGTTGAGGTAGGCAACAGAATCCTAAACGCACACGATTACAAAAAATGACTATAAACAAATAGTTTCATAAAGGAGATATCGTGTTCGTAATTCACTTTGGTGGAATATAGTAGTTAGAACTTAGAAGAACCTACATTATAAAAATAAGATCAATTCATGGTAGTCTCAAGCTGGAAAGGAAGAGGAAAATATCTAATACTTCTTCAAAATAAAATAATGGGGTCCACGAAATATTACTTGGTTCACAATCTGGTCCATTAATACTCTATCATCTCGTTAGTCAAATATATGACATTTCATATTCATGTTAATTCTCTCTCCCAGCAGAACCAATAGTGAGAAATCTTCTAAATTGATGTGCCACTTCTAACATGGCACGGGTGTTATTAGTTACTATTTGGTGTTCTTTCCTCTTTTTCACAAGTTCTATTTCCTATTGGTTAGATATACCTAGACTAAGCTGCTGGGGAGATTATTATTTTTTTCCTCCTGAAATCTGAACTTCTAAGTTATTTGAATTGTAAGATGAATGTTGACATTCAGAGACTCAAGTATACAATTTATGAGGCTATATTTGGTAGTAGAGGTCATTATTTTATGACATCAACCAGGAAAACAATGGACACAGTATGACTTACCTTCAGCTCTTGGAAAGTCCAAAGGTCTTTATAAGCAGATCTTGATATAGAGACATATGGTAGATCGCCAGCTTGCAGAATCATCATGCAACCATCTGTAGTGCTTTCTGACGTAGTGGTAGCTTTGTTTAGTAACAAGACAATTTGACTATCCTGTTTCAAACAACGTTAAAATATATATTAGAAAATTCTAAAGAAAAATAAGACTCAGACTCAGACTAGGAAGTTGTACAAAAGATTTCTAATTTTCTGTGTCATTACCTTATACAAAGACAGATCCACGCATTCATAATCAGCGGGAACACATAACAGCACAGCTTCCAAAGAACTATGCTGCTCCTTCAGAGAGTGTGAGTCATGCATAAATCCTCTGACTACGCATATGCAATTTGCAATATCTGAGAAAGACTCATCAGGTACTTGGAAAGATATGTAATCAATAAATTGTTTTTGACAATTGTGATGTGACAAAGAATCTCCAGAGGAATCCTACAGAAAGAAAGCAAGGAATGAAGAAAATAAGAATGCAGCATTTTTTGTAGAATTAGGAACCAATTGACATCAAATCAAATTCAAATACAAATCTAGAACTAGATGTATAACACAAAAAGGACTCTAAACCTGGACTAAAGTATTGAAGATTAGTAAAGATGTTCCTTCCGTCAAGAAATACCTCGTAATATGATACTGTAGTGGGAATGCTCATGCATGAAGGTGCTTCCGACAGAGAAGGAAGAGGAAACAGTGGTAATAAATCCTCACAAAGTATCTTTCTTGAGATCGTTGTAAAAGGCATTTGAAAAGCCTCTTTAAAGCTGTAAAAGTCACAATGAGAATCTGAAAAATCCATGACATAACTGGAACAGCATGAAGTAGATAAAATATTTATAGTTTAAAAGACCTAAT
>JAVHNL010000381.1:0-25000 GCA_031216105.1 Dalbergia cultrata | reverse complement strand
AATAATCTATTTAAAGAAAAAATAGCCTGACACAAAAAAAAATAAAAATAAATAGAACACAAAACTTAATTTCAAATTTTGATGATTTTCTCTGCCTTTTTGGAATTTTGGCAAATCTTCTTATCTTATTATATTCTCAAAATTAGGAATAATGAATCCACAAGCATGGGATAAAGATATGATATTAACACAAGTTATCAGGAAAATACTAGACCACAAAAATTTTGCTAGGATTTTGTATCCAAAATGAGGCGTCATTGTTAGCCTTTAGATCAATTAGTTGATCATATAATTTTATTTCATTCAATATAGTCACTATAAAAAATTATATATATATATTTTTGGAAGTGTAGCTTTACACTTTTTTCAAGTCATGGCAATGACATTTGAATTTACGGCATCATACAAGTTATTTAGACTTTTCACCATTAATTAATTCTTAGTGGCTACTTTTTCTGCTATTAGTGAAAAAAATGAAAAAATAGATGTTCTTTTAACTCATAAAATAAAATAAAATATATAAGATGAAATTAACAGGACAAATATTTCCATCAATTTCACATTTATTTATTTTTTGGCGGATGAGATTGCCACTATTTTGTTTTAGAGTGCTACAACATATTCAGAAAAATATATACAGAATATTTAATATAAATTATAGTGATTATTGGATGAAATAAAATAGTATGACCCAACTAATTCATCAATGGATAATAATTATGAGACATCATTTTGGATATAAAATTCTAACAAAATTTATGGTTTCTAATATTTTTCTTAGTTTTATATTCTTTAGAATTTTTATTTTAATCCATTGAATATGAACAAATCAAACACTTTTTGAATATTGTTAATTAAAAGAAAACAAAAATCAAGCCAACGTGTTTCCTAAAACTTGAAAATCACAAAATAAAAACAAAAAATAAAAAAAACTGAAACATGCATTCATTTTTTTTTTTCAAGAAAATGAAATTGACTCTGTACAGTCGGCTTCTTGTGTTCACAAGGGTGTGAAGACACATCAATGTATATAACAACAAATAAAAAATTAATAATAACAGATTGGCTAACAATAATCACCACCCAGTGCAGGATCACAATGCCGAAAAAATATTAAGTAAATGCTTCCTACAAAATTGAGGTACAGCCGGCTTTCACATTAAATTAAGTCTAAGCATACCTCGTAACCAATTACTTGTCTCTCTATGCAGATTGGGTTCGTCCTATATAAACCAAGGTCCCCAATGTCAAAAACCACAGCTCAAAACCAGAGACAAATAACTGAAAAGGGATTGGAAGGAAGAATGGCTAAGTGTACTAGCATCAGCTTTGTTCTTATTTTCTCACTTCTTCTTACTATGACGATGTTCATAGCACCAACTGGTAAATCTGCAGTTGCAAGCCTTTTCAAATCAATAATGTATATTTTGAGTCAATGTTACGTTATATGCTGGCTTATACCGTTTAGTTTAATTAATGTCTTTTAATGGGGTTAAATATAGTTATGATATCATAGACATAATTTAGTGACACTAAGTATTTGAGGTAGTGTGTGAGACAGTACATATTTTAAGTACTCTCTTGATCCAGAAATAATTGTGCAAAAGTATTATAGCCAGATAGTAGAATGTAACGTGATATGTATGACTATTTGATGATGATAATAAGTAGTTATTTAAAATTGCTGTAAACTTTGCAGTTGCAAGCCCAATATGTACCACTATCCATGGAGTGCAAGAAGGTGAAACTTGCTCCAGCATCATTCAAAAGTTCAATCTAGATGAGCCCCACTTCCTCGGGATCAACCCCAATATCAACTGTAATAGCATTTTTGTGGGTCAATGGGTGTGTGTAGCTGGTCAAGTGGTTTGAGTTTGTTGATGATGCAGGTGTAAGCAGTTGAATAAATGTACAATAAGGAGAAATAAGATTCTCTCCACAATTATGTTATCCCATCACAATCTGAAGTGATCGAAAGTGGTTGTATGCTTGAATGTACGAAATATGAAATGAATGAATATAAAGATTCCACTCTTCTCAGTTATTGAGTATTTGGCATATATCAACAACTTCGTACTGGCATAAGTAAAAGTAAAGCACCTCCTTAATATCATCATGGTGTCCAAGTTATGCATGATTATATTGTGTTCAACCATGAATATAATATACATGAAATTCAAGATCTATCTATAAGCTTTAGATATTCCATGAAATTCTGCATGAAGGATACCTTGCTACCTGTATGTGTAACGACCGTTGTGGTTTCTTTCAACTTAGCTTGTCCTACCATGTTGATCGATAATAATCCTTTTCCCCAGGTTGTCTTTGGTTAAGTTCCAATCCTACCTCATCAAGCTTGTGTATGAACCTCATGTTTTGACAATAGTGTAGTGATACATGCTTAAAACTACATGTAACAACCCGCCTTGGCCGTTACCTCCATATCAGGGACTCTGACCCTTATGCAAGTCAACGGAGAAAAATATACTTTCTTGTGTGATTAAATGCTAAAATATCTTGTGAAATAAATACTAGATTCCATAAATCCAACAATCTGATAAATTTTATTTATAAAATCTCATAAATTTGAACTATCAATTAAACTTAATAACTAATTAAAAATTTGTAATACATAATCATTTTGAAAAATAAAATACTTGTTATTAAGTTTGAAAATAAATATAGTGCTTGTCCAAAGACCCCATCTATACATTTATTGGAGTACTCTAAAATCTACTAAAAGATTTCTAGAAGACTAGCTAGTTTTGCTACGAAACAAAACTCTTCTATAGAAAGATTAAATATCAAATTTAAACAAAAAATAATATTAGCATAGAAAAAGATTTATGTATAAAATTATTATAAATTTATAATGTATTTTATTCTTTTGGATTGATATTTGCATGAGTTAATTTTATATTTTTATAATTTGAATTTTACATAATTTATCATTTTCATGTATATATATATATATATATTTAAAATAGAGATTTATTTTTATTTTTCTCACTTTAACCTGTAATAATAACCCCTCATTTCTATTTTTTAAAGGTATTTAAGTATCTATTAGACTTTATCCAACCCTCTTTAAGTTAGACCTGACATTCCTAAAGACATTCATTTTTGGGATAATATATTATATATGACTGACATTTTGGCATTGAAATTAGTTTTCGGTAAAAGGAACATGGTGCTTGTACATTAGTTGAATGATCATATTTTGTGTGGTTAGCCATATTCTAATTACATGGACCATTTTCTAATCTTTGCATATATGCACGCTACATTCTTCTTCCTCTATTTAATCAACAAAAATTTGTGTTAATTTGTGTGCTGTCATTGATCTTGACGCCAACTATTTTCCTAAAGGATTTTCTGTAGTTTCTTTTTTAATTTGTTTAGGTTCAATAATCCTGTCATGATATCAGATAAGTTACGCTAATTTTATGGTACTTTTTTCTGGCTAAACTTTTGTAGTACTATCAAACTACAGTTTTCGGGATATATATTTTCCTATATATTCTGTGGAATTCAAGCTGTTTCACAAGTTTTACTGATTTTCATTGAGAATTCTGATTATGCTTGTCCACCTTAATAGAATATGTCCTTTTCCCCTCCCTATAATCTTTAGTGTATTATGCACACAACAAAAGGACTAGTTTTTTCATTAACAAATTTGTAGATTGAGACATAAATATAAAGATCCCATTTGGATAAACAACTTATTTAAGTGCTTACAGAAAAGTAATTTTTAAAAGGTTATTTGTGAATAAGTTATTTTATATTCAAATACATAATAATAAAATTACTTGTTTTTAGTATTTTAGAAAGTACTTTTTAAAAAGTTAGATATTTTAACTTTTAAAAAAAAATTAAAAATAACTTTTAGAGAAGTGATAAACTATTTAACCAAATATGCTAAAATATAAAAATATGACTTTTAACTTTTATAAAATTAAAAAAATTCATAAATTATACTATTCAACAATACGTTAAACTTTAACTGATTTTGGCTTCTATTTGCAGTTTAGCTTCTTGGATATTGTATGGTCACATCTCATCACAAGCGTGGAGAGGTATCAAAGTGCGTGTATGATATTGAGAAACAGCAAAGAATAAACCCCATGCAATGCACTGAGATCACCAATGCAAAAAAATATATCCGGTATATGCTTCCTAGAAAATTTAGTTAAAGCCGGGTTTCAAATTAAAATCCAAACGTGCATACCTCAATATTGTCTCTATGCATGTCCTATATAAGCCAAGTAGCTACAATGTCTAAAACCACAACCCTAAATAAGAGACAAATTAAATAATTGAAAAAGGGATTAATTGGAAGGAAAAATGGCTAAGTCTACTAACATCAGCTTTGCTCTAATTTTCTCACTTCTTGTTATGATGTTTATAGCCGAAAGCCCACCAACACCAACCGGTAAAACTGCAACTGTCTTTTCAAATCAGTAATAATGTATATTTTGGGTGCTATATAGCTGGGGCCAATATATTTAGTTAATTAGTATGATATAACATATACATGACTTAGGCTAACTATTTGAGATAGTGCTGCGAGAAGCGTGTAATTTAACAATGTAACGTGATATTTATGACTATATATAGTGATAGTAATTAAATAGCTATTTAACATTAATTACTATAATTTTTGCAGTTGCAGCCCCAAGCTGTAACAGTGTTCATGCAGTGCAAGAAGGTGAAACTTGCTTCGGCATCGCTCAATAGTTCAATCTAGACGAGCGCCACTTCTTTGAAATCAACCCCAACATCAACTGTAACGCTATATTTGTGGTTTAAATGGGCGTGTATGCCTGGTCAAGGGGTCTGAGTTGCATCAATATGACTTGGGTATCAAGCGCAGTTGAATAAATGTTCAATACAGAGAAATTGACAATTCTCTCCACGAGTATGTGGTCCCATCACAAACTGAAGTGCTCGTATATTTTGAACGTATGAATTGTTAAATGAATGGAAAAAGTATTCCACTCCTCTCTGTTAAGTATTGCATCGTCTTTTTTTTTCTTTTTTTATTGCCCTGGGGTATTCCCCAGCCGACAGCTGGAGGTTAATCCATTCGAAGTATAGAGATCACCGAAGTGAGTATTGTCTCTCCCAATAAAACCTCTTTCTATACATACGGTAGGAGTCAAACCCCTGATACGTGTTTAAAGGACCTAGCCACCTACCAACTGTGTCAAGTTTTGTTGATAAGTATTGCATCATCTAATCTAATGCATTATCAGAAACACATCCCAATCCCATCACTACTAGTAAAAGTAATGCGTGTCAATGTGCCACTGAATCGAAATTATGCATGATTATATTATGTTGAACCTTAATTAAAATGTGATTGGTTCGCCAAGAGCTGTAGCTTATATGGCACTACTCCTCTTAGTTCAAGTAACTAAAAGTTTGTTGATATTAGATTATTGATTCTATTCTCATTTGCTTATTCTCTTTCCCATTTCCCCCTTAACTCCACTAGAAGCTAATACTTAGAATTTTTTTTAAAAAAAGTTGTTGGTTCTGGTGGAGGCTAAATGCAACCATAATAAACTTCATTTGTAATGTTAGAGGAATGGAATAGTTACTGAAATAATGATTTTATTTTATTTCCACACCTGTATTAAAATTGCGCAAACGATTTATATCCCTAAATAATATTCAAGATCTACAATTTTATATTATTCCATGAAATTGGTGATGAAGGGTACATACTTTTTATGTATAATTAATTAAAATACACTCATGTGATTCATTTTTTTTTCTTTTCAATGTAATAACCATTGACTCATGTAATGCAATAATTAATATCAAACCGTTACGCTTGCGGCATACTTCACTTCTCCACTCTAGAATAAGATGCGGTTTCTCTTTCCTTAATCAAGCTTTGAGCTAAAGTTAAGTACACTCTATCCAAAAATAAAATATATTACATCATTTTTCAAAATTTAAGAAAAAAAAATAGTTAATCTATCCTTAATCCTAAGGAATTAGTTGAGTGGACTATGTCAGGATCTCATATTTGACTAGTCACAAGGTCAAATCCACATTCGTCTCATTTGGTAATGTACTGTTTTTAGCCTGAAGTTTTACTTTGTTTTGGACTAAGGTGTCATCCTTTTATCTTAAATTTTTCTGTACCAAAAAATCTATCTTTTTAAAACTTTGATTAAACATTAAAGATAGAATGATACAATTTAATATTGGGTTAAATGCATTTTACACCCCTGAACTTTAGATCATGTGTAATTTACCCCCTGATTTTTCAAAATGTGCAACACGACCCCTTGAACTTTTCAAAATGTGCAAAAAACCCTATATTGTTCAAAATGTGCAAAAAACCCTCTGAACTTTTTAAATTGTGCAAAAAACCCTGGTGTCGGGTTGCACACACTAAAAAAGATAAGGGGATTAATTGCACATATTATTCACGAATAAGGTATCGGGTTGCACAAATTAGAAACTTCAGGGGGTTAAGTGCACATAATCTTATCTTTATAGTTGACAAAATTATAATAAGGGGTGTTTTGCACAGTTTCGAAAGTTCAGGGGGTCGCGATACATATTTTGAAAAATCAGGGGATAAATTGCATATGACCTAAAATTCAGGGGGTAAAATGCATTTATCCCTTTAATATTTAAGGGTGTGTTTGTCTCTCTCTTAAGAAAAGTTAATTTTTCAAGTTAACAAAATTATGTTTTAAAGAATCTATTCACAATTGTGCCTACTCAGAAGCTAAACACAAATTGTTTTAATTAAGTAGTTTTTAGTTTTTTGAGTAGAAGTTTATATGAATAAGTTATATTAAAAGTAATATTTTCAGTTGAAAAAAATAACTTTAATGTAAAAAAACTCAAGAAAAAAAGCACTCTTATTAAAAAGAGTTTCATAAAATAATTACATCAAGATGTACATCAACAATAAACTTAGTAGACATGATATTTTACCACTTGGCTTCATACCTCAACCACATCAACTTATTTTTTTTCTCAATCCTTCGTCATTGAATAATTATCCAGTTTTAAATATATATTAGAATTAAGAAAATAGTTGAAAAAATATCAAAGTTAAAATTTTAAAATTTATTTATTTAAATGTCCTAGTTTCATTTTAATTTTACAATTTTCTTTTCTCTTATTCACTATATCTCTCTCCTCCTTCAATAGTATTTAATAGGATATTAATAATTAATTCTACTTAAAATTTTAAAATAAATAATTATGTTTAGATAATTTTTTTAAATAGATAATTATTTAAGGAGAAACTATTTAAATTTAGGTATGACTTGGCAGGGCTGTAACATTTCAGTACTTTGCCTCATGGCTCATTCATATCAATAACTTAAAATGAAATACTAAATTTATAATTTTTTTTTTCCAGTAACAAATTTTTACTGATTAAAAATTAAATTCACTATCCTATCAGATTGTAATTTTCTTCATTTTACGGTCAGGAAATTATATATTTTTTGTTTTCCAAAACTTTAGGACGTGTTTACTTTACCTATTTTTATTTTTTTTTATAAAAATTAAAAATTAAAAACAAATGCACCCTTTTATTTTTCTTTACAGCTGCACGTAATTGAAAAACAGCCCATTAATGACATCGTCATCGACTGACATCCAAAACGCAAGGGGGTATTGGTCACGGAAGTACGGAACCAAACCGAAATTTATCCAAAAAATCGAACCACAAAATTGAAAATTTCGATTTGGTTTAATTTAATTTTCAATTTTAAAAGTTGAAAAAGAAAATAAAAAGTCCTGTTTGACAATTGTTTTCCAAAAAAGTTTTTAGTTTTTAAAAAATATAAATTTAATAAAACTTGTTTGTTAAATTGATTTCTTCATATTATTTTTAAAAATGAACAAACAAATTATGAGTTTTAAAAGCTTTCCAAAACAAAAAAACTTGCAGTGGCTGAAGTGTAAATATGTTGTCTTCTTAAGTTTGGCATGTCCATGGAAAAGCTTGGTGCAGCGCCAACTCTCTGTGAATCATCATCATCATCATCATCACCACTTCAAAAAAACCAAGCCACAACCACTCACCATATCACAAACCTACAAATTGGAAACCAAATCACAGCCACCTCACCACCTTCCTCGTGCAGCCACCATCTTCGTGAAGCCCGCCGCAAGCCACTTTGCACACAGCACCCCCATTCCACCGTTCGCGTAGCAAAACCTCGTCACTCCGCCAGCGAAGCCACCGCAAAGCCGCCGCCAAGCATGTGCCGAAGTCACCCCGCGAAGTCGATCGCGAGCCGCCGCTGCTACAGTGGTAGTCTCTCGCATTACCCCTGTACTGCCATCGCTTCATACTCTCTGTTTTTACTTGCTTCCACTTTCCATCGATTTGTTACTGTATCATGTACGTTGTAACAGCTGCGATTGCGGGTGGTTGAAGCTCCGGCGCGAGGTGGGGCTGGGCGCGATGGCATCGACGTTTGTTTCGCCACGCACAAACACGGTAACCCTTCACCTTCAATCCTCCGCGGCCGGCAGCATAGCGATTTCACGCCGCCGCGAAGCTCAGCCGTAGTGAACCGCGTAGCTCCGTCGCCGTCACAGCTCGTGTGGGGGAGATTCTGCTGAAAGAAGAAGAAGAATAAGGTGCCTGTGGCTGTGTGGAGGTTGGAATCGATTGGTTGATGAATTTCTGTTTTAGTTTTTTTTTTTCTTTTTCATTACCCGGTGCAGTTCTATATAGAGGCAGTGCCATCAACCGTTTGTGCTGGCAATTGCAAGAACCGATTGTTTGACATTCTGACTCTGTATCAACGGCTCGGTTGGTGGTGCGTCCAAACCGAACGCCAACACCCTATGTCCAAAGCAAAGAATTCTGATTCTCATGTGATTTTTGGATCAAATTTTGTTCCAAAGCAAAGAATTGAATTCCAATTCTTGAAGGAATTCAATTCCATCCCTTTCCAAAAACCCCGTCACATTTTGATTTTCATGTGACATTTTGATTCTCATGTGATTCTTGGATCAAATTTTGTACCAAAGCAAAGAATTGAATTCCAATTCTTGAAGGAATTCAATTCCATCCCTTTCCACCATAAACCAAAAAAGAAGAGGAAGGAACACAGCAAGTCCAGAGCTTCAGTAATGAAATACCTCCAGTGGATGATGCGGCGGCGGCGGCGGCAGTGGAGGGACGGCAGCAGTAGAGGGGCGGCTTCAAGTTGCAGCAGAGAAGAGGGTTCTTGGTTTGGGGCTGCTCTCACGAGTTGCTGCTGTGCAAAAGGGAAGGAGCCATTAGATAGTAAGTAAGGCTAATTTGGTAATTTTCAAATTTTCAGATCAATTCCATCACTAATTCAGACCTCTTTAGGTCTGAATTTTTTTTTTTTGGGTGTTTGTGGAATTGAATTCTGATTCTCATGTGATTCTTGGATCAAATTTTGTTCCAAAGTAAAGAATTGGATTCCAATTCTTTAAGCGCTGCTTTGCTGGCTTCATCTGGCTCCTCCAATCTCATCGGAGACTCAGAAGCTGCTAGTTCTATCCTCTCTGAACACCAAACCCACAACCAAGTTGAAACTCCCTCTACAGTGTGTCCCCTTCACAATTTATACTTAACAATTACATCAATAAATGTGGGGCTTTCTTGGCAAATCAGCTTCGTAATGAGTTCGTCAAGTTTTTTTCTGCATTTATAGGTTACTGTCTTTGAATCACTCACTAACTATATCTGATTATCTATGTATAATTGTATATGTTTCAGATGTTAGTATGACTGAGAAGATGTCGATTGCAACGCCTTTGACGAAGTTGATTAGATGTGTTATTCTTGGTTTAGATGGCACGCTACTTAACACGGGTCAGTTTTGTCATTTTTCACTGTTGATTTTGTATTTTTCTCGTTCTTTCAGTTGAAGGATGCCTGCGTAGATTGAAGAAGCAATTAATTAATTGCTGTATCTGTTACTTTGTTTAATGACACAGACCAATTGTGATTTTGTGACAGATGGCATTGTGGGAAACGTTTTGAAGGTTTTGTTGAGTAAGTATGGAAAGCAATGGGATGGAAGGGAATCTCATAAAATTGAAGGGAAGACGCCATTTGAAGCTGCTACTGCAGTTGTGGAGGGTTATGGACTTCCCTGCTCAACCAATGAATTTGTTTCTCAGATTTCGCCCTTGTTATCTGATCAGTAATTATCTGTTGCATCATTCTTATTATTATTATTTTAATATTGTATGTGGTTCATGCCGTGCATAGAGATTGTCAATTGGATTTGAATGTGCAGTGCTGTATGCTTCCAGTTATCGTTCAATTAATAATTTAATAAGAACAGAAGTAGAGAAATATATTGAAATGGTATATAAACTGAGAATAGTAGAAAGACTGTTCTAGAGCAAATACAGAGAGAGGGATAGAGCACTGAAGCAGCTCCACTCTCTCAAGCCCAGCCAAAATAACTAAAACCCTGCCTCCACCCTCCTGCCCTTACCCGTATTATAACCAATTCCCTCTAACAAACTCACGTGCCATTCCCTCACCCTCCATTCTGTTATTTCCCCATATCAGATATGGCCCACTAAATCCTCTCCATTTGTTGCGTCAGCCAGCATTCCTTTTCCCAAACTGCCCCTATGATTCCTCCTCTTGTAAACCTTTATTGCATCATGGAATTTATCTCTAACATAATTACTTACCCATGAAGGACATTGTGTGGGGAGATGATCGAAAGTTGAAACTCTGCCTGCTTGTGCTTGAGACTAGCATTTCTGACCCCAAAAAAAAAAAAAGACTAGCATTTAAAACAATAATCTATAAGACGTTATGCCACAGCCATCAAAGTTGATGACTAAACTTATGGGTTGAGGAATGCACTTTCGTAGCTTATTTTGTAATATTATCGTGCTAAATCTATAAGACGATACGTCAGCCTTCAGAGTTGATGACTAAACTTATAGGGTAGGGAATCCACTTTTGTAGCTTATTTTGTAACACTATCTTGCTAGTATCTCCAGCAAACTGTCTTGCCCTGTGAATATTATTATATACAAAAGAGGATGCCCTGCTGCACTATTGATTAGGGGAGGTTCACACAAGATTCATGCGCCTATTACCCTATTCACCTTGGGAAATTTACAAACACCTATGAAGTCAATAGATTGGGAAATTCGTCTTGAAGTGATCGGTTAGTCTTAACTCATGATTCAATTGAAAACCTTTTGCATATTAAATATAATATTGGAGATCTCTGTAGTTACTTTTTCTATAGCCTGATAGATACAATTACCTGGTTGAACAACTGAACTTGTGGTTTCGACTATTCAGTGGATTTTTCTCTTGGGTTTGCTCTTTTCTCATCTTAGGTGGTGCAACATTAAAGCACTTCCTGGTGCCAATCGGCTGATTAAACATTTGAAGAGTCACGGAGTTCCAATGGCCTTGGTATCAAACTCTCCAAGGGAAAGCATTGAAGCCAAAATATCTTATCACAATGGTTGGTGTATTTCAGGATCCTTTAGCTTCTCGTGCTCCTTCTATTTGTTATTGTGTGATGTGTGTTAATATAAGCATGAGCTTGCTTGTTCTTTTATTTTCTGTTTGTAGGATGGAAAAACTCTTTCTCTGTGATAATTGGTGGAGATGAAGTCAGAACAGGGAAACCTTCTCCTGATATGTGAGATGCTATAATGTGGTGCTTAGCCTTGAATACTAAGGGTTACTTGTCCATGCACAAAAGATCCCTTTCTTCTAAAATTTTCAATTGTGCTTTATGACATCAGGTTCCTTGAAGCTGCTAAGAGGTTATGTGTGGAGCCTTCCAGCTGTCTTGTTATTGAAGATTCTTTGTTAGTTCTTCAATCTCTTTCTCCCCAGTTATTGGTTCTGTTTGATATAGGGTTTTCTACTCTAGCTCCAGGTCTTCTTTGATGGTTACAGTTTTCTGTTGTATAATATAGAGATAATATCTTGTCCATTTTGCTCTCCATGGAGAAAGGATTTTAAACCACCCCACTCCCCCCCAAAAAAAAAAAAAAAGAGTGAGGTTGGTTTCTGTGGCCTAGTGTTCACTAGTTCTTTATAGGTGGAGTAGATGCTTAGCTTTGAAAGAAATCACGTATTGGCTGAGGAGAACTGTTGTGTGATAGCTTAGCCAGCCAGAGTTATATGCTTTTCACTTGTAAGGATGATGACTAGCTCTTAAGGACGAGAAGCATATTTTTATCAGATTTCTTGTAATTGCTAAGTGTGTAGGTTCCATTTGGATAAACAGCTTATTTAAATGCTTATACACAAGTAACTTTTGAAAAATAACTTATGAATTATAAAAAAAAAAAGAGCAGCCTAGTGTACAAGACTCCCATTTGATAGGCTTTGGGGAGGGTAGATGTACGCAGTCTTACCCTCACTTTGTGGAGAGGCTATTTCCGGGATTTGAACTCGTGACCTGCGGGTCACAAGGTAGCAACCTTACTATTGCGCCAAGGCTCACCCTTTAAAAAGTAACTTATGAATATGTTATTTTATGTTCAAATACATAATAATAATGCTTGTTTTTAGTGTTTTAGAAAGTTCTTTTTAAGAAGTTAATATTTCAAAAAACACTAAGAATAATTTTTAGAGAAGTAATAAGTTGTTTAACCAAATAGGACGAAAAAGTAAAAATATGACTTTTGACTTGTAGAAATTTTTAAAAAAGGCATAAGATGTACTATCTAAATGGAATCTTAATGACTTTGGTGCATGATTGCAGTGTATGTATGTGAGAGAGAGAGAGACAGAGATAATGATTAGGTGCATTCGGATTTGGTGCTTGTGATAGAAATTTGAGAGAATCCATTTAATACTTCTTGTCCTTTTGGCTAAAATCCTTCGTAATATTCTTTTATATATGATTTCTCAGGTTGAATTACCACTTGAGTTATTATGATTTACAATTTAAAACTTTTGTGACATTTCTTTACTCTCCAGTTGTCTTTGTTTGTTATATTATATCTTTCTGTAAAAGAACTGTATCTGGTGGATCTCTACCTTTCGAATTTTGATACTCTGAGCTAGGCCTTTAGACTCTATTTTAAAACCTTAGTTATTTTGAAAAAATTGTTCTGGTACTCTCAAATTGTCTGCATCCTTTTGTTTTTACATTACAGACAACATAATCACTCAATTACATTTTGGATTACCCAGTTGCCCTTCTTTTCCATAATACAGTTACTGCTATGTTGTAAACATCTTAGACAGCTTATTTCACATTAGCTGAAGACTCGTTGCTTATTTCCTGCAAGGTTCCTATAAAGGAATGATGATTTTCATCCTATACACTATTCTTTATGTATGGATACTTCCTTTTCTGTGTACCTTCTTTCTAAACATGTTTTTATTTGGCTACCTCAGGCCTGGTGTCACTGCAGGTAAGGCTGCTGAAATGGAAGTGGTTGCTGTACCGTCACTTCCAAAACAGTCGCATCTCTATTATGCAGTAGATGCGGTGATCAATTCCCTACTTGATTTGCAGCTCGAGAAGTGGGCTCTACCTCCATTTGAAGATTGTAAACCCCAAATGCCATGCGATTGTATTTTTTGTGTATTGCGTTTCATTTTTTGGTATCTCGTTCATATATGAACTAGTGTTGTAAATTATTGCAGGGGTGGAGGGTACCTTGCCAACAGATCCTTGGTATATTGGGGGTCTTGTTGTCAAGGGATTTGGTCGTGGCTCAAAACTACTTGGGATCCCTACAGGTTTGTAATTGTAAGAACTTAATGCGATTAGTGACAATATGTGTCTTCTCCTCCTGGTGTATTCTGCGAAAAATAATTGAAATATGTTTCATCATATTGCCTGCTGTACTATGAGCAAAATATATTGGTAATACAAAATCCTGATATGAATTCACCAAAAAATTAGTGCTGCTACGAGATTATAGCAATTGTTTTGTGGTTTCTTGTGTTGTAAGCTTGAGATGAGATCCTGGTTTTGTAATCCGGCTCCTGTAGGAGTATACTTTTTTTAAACAAATTTTGGTCTAATACTGACAATAATTAGTGAACTGTTTTCTTCCAGCTAATTTATCAACAAAGGGCTATTTAGATCTGCTTGCAGAACATGCTGCAGGAGTTTATTTTGGTTGGGCTGGATTATCAACAAGAGGTGTTTATAAAATGGTCATGAGCGTTGGTTGGAATCCATACTTCGACAACAAAGAAAAGACTATAGTAAGTGTTTTATCATTCACCTTTAGCTAGAATTATTTGGCCCATACAAATCTTATGATATATATATATATATATATATATTTTTTTTTTCCAATGCAGGAACCTTGGTTACTTCACGAGTTCAATGAGGATTTCTACGGGGAAGAACTGCGGCTTGTTATTGTTGGTTACATACGTCCTGAGGTATACTTTCTCCTGCATTTGCATTTGCTCTTCTTGTGGTGCTCGTGCAGTTTCACTAAAACCAGGCATTATTATGTATACAGGCCAATTTCCCATCCCTTGAGAGCTTGATAGCTAAGATTCATGAAGACCGCGCAGTTGCTGCGAGGGCTCTTGATCTTCCCTTGTATTCAAGTTACAAGAATGATCCATATTTGAGAAGCTCTTAGTATTATTGATTATATTGATCTCGTTACAGAAATCTCTGCATTTGGACTGTTATTATGGTTTCGAAATCAAAATCCACTTCTTTCACCCCCTCCCCCACCCCTAAAAAACAGTTTGTCATATTACACGCAATGATTGGCGTAATCATTGAAGCGCTGTGATTCATTGACAATGCATAATGTGTAATAAACGATTTAGCAATTATTTAATACAAAAAATTATTATTGGCCTATTAATAGTAGACGTGTTTATTGGAGGTTTGGATCTTAAGCTAACATGAACTCATGGGAGATACGCAGGACGTTCTATGTTCCTTTGGTGCATCCTATTTCAGTAGTTTTCACATTCCTCAGATAACTCCTTTTTTTTTGTTTTTTTTTCATGTCAAGAAATCAAAAGATGTTTTCAAATGTGTTTTAATTCAACTCTATTGCCAACCAGAAATGTTTTTCTAACCCCCGAGTCTTGGACACCTCCCCCCCCCCCCCCAACAAAAAAAAAACCCCTCTCGCCTTTTCTTCTCTCGAACATTTTTTTCATCTTTTTTATTTATTGCTAAAAGAGTAATGAAGAGATTGAGAATTTTTTTCAACTCAAGCGATAAAAAGGAACCTTGTCGTCCAATAAAAAAATAGTTGTATTATTTCATAGTATAATAAAACAAGATATATTTTTATAATTAAGAATATGATATTCGTTGCAGGAGTATTTATACGTTTAAATAAGCCTTTTTTTTTCCGCTGATATAACCAATGTTTGAGAAGCTATGGTCAAGGTGTAGTGGTAAGAGTCTTCTTTATCTTTAATCAAGTGTCGAGGGTTCGATTCATACCTTAAGAATAGAGTAACTTTAAAACTCGTGGTCAGTATTTCCCTCTTGAAAAGGACGTGAAGAGATTAGTCATTGTGTTCGATGATAGACTGATAGATACCATGGGAAAAAAAATCATGTCTCAGAGTTGAGAGGAAAAAGAAAAAGAGTAGAAATAAAGTCAAAGGAAGAAATACTTCATGGAAAAATAAAAGAAGAGAATGAGGAGTGTTACAAACAAGAGAACAAGGGTCCTAACTCTAGAAGCTAATCTATCTCGTAAGGCCTAGGATGACCAGACCCACCACTCGTGAATTCGGAGGCATTATCAAGAGGCACATGGTGGCGGTTACCGAGCTCCCCCATCCAGTCTCCTGCTCTCGCCATCCACCATGAACGTGGGAGGTGGTCGTCAGGACGTGGAGATTCCAAGACCCTAGGTAACCAGCCCCAAAGCTCTCCTTGGGACTTCAGGTATTTCTACGCTCTTTTTTACTACACCCTTACTTTGCCAAAATATCCATTTATTCTCTAGGTAGAGTCTTTGCAGGTGCACCCCGATCTTACTTCGAGTAGAAAACAAACCATCTAGGAAGAGCATGGTTAGACTGCTTCTAGAATATTGTCTATAACGAGATAAGTCATTTCGTTCACCCCTCCTAATTACAAGGAGTAAATGGCATTTAATAGAAATCATAAAGTTCAAAACAAACTAGTTATGCATAAGTTGTAAAGTGCAGTATTTTAATTCTTTTTTATCTGTTAATTAATTATTATTTTTAAATCTATAACATTTCCTTTAAATCAAGATGAAAAATAAGAAATCAAGAAGAACTTTTTATTCACCCATCAGAATAAGAAAGGCTCTTTTCATTTAATCTTTAAATCTTTAATTATTTACAGTTATTATTTATTATTATTATCGCTAAAAAGAATATAAAAATTCAAAGCGAGAGGGAGGAAGGGGGAGTGGGGGAGTTTTGGCGGTTGCAGGCGGCTGTAACAAGCGGAGCAGAGCAGAGCAGGGTGGTTGGGGGCAATGGTAGCAGAACAGGAGCTTGAATCGAATGCAGAAGTCAAGCCCGGCAACGAAGCCGGTGAGTGTGAGTACTCATGGCCCGTCCTTCGCTTCGATGTGCCTCCTCATAGAACTTACCACTTTCACAAACAGTTCATCACTCCCTCTGCTGCTAACCCTAACAATTTCCTCAAAGGCGTCAAATGGTTGGTCACCAACGCACCACTCTTTCACTCGCTCTCTCTATTTCTCTGTAATGTTAATGGTCTCTCAATCAATTCAGCTTTGCTTGCTTTTATCTTTCTTTCTTTCAGGTCACCCGACGGCTCCTGTTTCCTCACCACTTCCGACGACAACACTCTCCGCCTCTTCACACTGTAAGTACAATCAATCTCCTCTTCCCTCCTTCCATTTTTCCACTATAGAATATTACAAATCTCATCTATTTGTTCCGTTCCATAAACAAACCAATTTCACCTTGCTTTCTACTCTCACAGGCCCGAGTACACTGAATCTGCCATTCCTCTTGATGATGATGCTTCGCAATCAGATCATGGTAAGCTCTATTGGTGTTAGCACGTGAATGCGTTTGCATGCAAGTCTGGTAGTAATCATTGTTGTTGTTGTTGTTGGCTGCAGATTCCTTTGATGCAAGTCTGGTCATGAGAGAAGGAGAGCCTATACATGATTTCTGTTGGTATCCTTACATGTCTGCATCAGGTCCTTTCTCAACTCTAAACTTTGATTGATGTAATTTGATAGCTGGTTCTCATGTCTATCACTTTATGCTAAAATGAAGATTTGTCATTGAAATCTTTTTTCATGTTTTAGATCCTGTGACCAATGTTTTTGCCACTACTACTCGTGACCATCCAATACATTTGTGGGATGCTACTTCAGGACAGGTGCTTTTCTTATCACACTGATAAGCTAGCTAGCTACTTTGTAACATGCCTTTCAGTTTTGTGCTCTTTCTCTTTCTTTTTTTTTTCTTCCCTTTTTGGGGCATGGTTGACAGAGAAATATCCAAATAATAAACAGACTAAATACCCAAAATAGTTCCTCGGAATTTAAAAGTCTTATTTTGGTCCCTTAGAATTCAAGAAAGGGGACAAATTAGTCCCTTCATATAGGTCCATACAATGTTTTTTAAATTGTACGGACTTGTATGGTGGGACCACTTTGTCTCTTTTTTTGAATTCTGAGGGACCAATATTAGACTTTCAAATCTTGAGAGACTTATTTATCCCCTCGGTATATTTCTGAGGGACTAAAATGGATATTTTGTCTAATAAGCATCTGCCATGGCTGTAAAGCTTTCGAAAAAGTGTCATAGTTTGAAATTTGATATTCTTTATTCCAAAATTGAAAATGAGTGCACTGAGGTGACATAGATTTAAACCAAGGGTCAGTTTCAACACATGTTGAACAGGCGTTTTGCTTAAGCGTTTGTTGTTTGTAGGTTTTGATGTTACTCCTGAGTACTAATGGGAACATTAGTGGCATTGCAGTTTTCTGTACTACTATTATGGTTTTTGACCATTGCTTTTGATGTAACTTGCAGCTACGTTGCACATATCGGGCATATGATAATATGGATGAGATCACTACTGCTTTTTCAGTTGCTTTTAACCCTGCTGGGACTAAGTAAGTTTTTTCTAGGACCACTAGTTGGCGTAGTTACATAATGCAATTCTCCTATGATAGCTTGTATTTCATGCTCAGGAGTCAGAACTTTTTTTGCCCTTGAGGTTTTCATATACCTTCCTTAGGACATTTAAACATACCATCATACCTTAGGTTATTCTATCAGCAAAATAAATACACCTTACTTCAATTGGCTGAGAGTACTAAAATTTTGGAAGATATGTCATGCTAAGGAGCAATTCTTGGGATTGCTGTCTGTATTGTCTGAGACTACATCTCATTCTTGTTTTTCAAAATGTGGTATGCTTTTTGGTTTACCCTGACTGCTTGGATTGATGAATAAAAAAAAACAGTCCAGTGCACGAGACTCTCACCTGGTTTGATGAATATGATAACTTAAATTGTGAGTCTTATTTATAGATAATGATGAACCTTAACCTCTTGTTTTATTTTGCAGGATATTTGCTGGATACAACAAGTGTATTAGGATGTTTGATTTGCATCGGCCTGGTAGGGATTTTGAATTGTTTTCAACAGTGAAAGATAAAAAAGAAGGCCAAACAGGTAATGTTTCAAATTGAGGTTACTAAGGGATTTTTTTTTTTAATAATAATCTTTATATAACAATAAGAAAATGCTCTGGTTTAGACAGATGCACATAATTCAGTCCATATTATGCAGGTATTATATCTGCCTTGGCTTTTTCTCCATCTCATACTGGGATGGTAGCTTTGGGTTCTTACAGTCAAACTACTGCAATTTATAGGGAAGATAATATGGAACTTTTATACATTTTACATGGTCAAGAAGGTGGAATTACGCATGTAAGTCAGCTTTAATTGTAAATAATTGATTCTCATTATAAATTCGTGAAGTCTAATATTTCCCCTCCTTCAGGTCCAGTTTTCCAGAGATGGAAATTATTTATACACTGGAGGCAGGAAGGTAAGATTTACATAATTCTTTCTCTATCTTAGTTATGTATTGCTGGATGAATCATATTCTTCACAATATTTTTGTGTCGTATATGATATTAAACAATTTCAAACATTCAAATTGTTGCAGGACCCTTATATACTCTGCTGGGATGTACGTAAAGCTGTTGACTGTGTGTACAAGTACTGTTCTCTTACTCCATTTGACTGTAGTTTATCTATGACTATATTTTATATGAATTGAAGAAAAATATTAGTTATAGAGGTATGAGTATGCATACAAATGTAGAAAATTGAAGCAAAGCTATGTTTCCTACTCAAAAGTACTTCATGCTGCTACTGAGTAAAACATGTGAAATCCAAAGCTAAATTGTCATAGTACTCCATAACATCTGATGTATGCGCTGAACTGAAATCCAAAAGACCTACTTTTTTTGTGCGGTTATGCTGCTTTTTGATATTGTATGGTTTCATACAATAATTGCCATGCATATGAAATTTTGATTGACTGACAATTCCAAGTACATTGCTTCCTGTGGAGGATTTTATACTTTTTTAATGAATTCATGTACTATCTATTTCATAGCTATACATGTTGAGAGCTGATATGCTTGTGTGCACCGTGTTACTAGGTTGTACAGATCATCAGAAAATACCAATCAGCGGATACTGTTTGATATTGACCCTTCTGGTCAGCTTCTTGGTACAGGCGGCCAGGTTTCTTCTTTCTTGACCATTCCTATTATTTAGCAATGATATCCAATTAATATACAGTTAATCCTTCTAAATGATCACTTCTGTATTTTTGGCTTCAGGATGGGTTAGTACATATATATGATCTTCAAACAGGGCAGTGGGTATCAGGCTTCAAGGCTGCATTAGGTACTTAAGTGTTACTCTTAAGCAAAGCTGGTGGAGCTTTGATCACTATTTCATTACCCTTATCAGACCTATTAGTTTTCTTAAAGTATTCCGCCTCATTTAGAATGACGTCTGCTATGCATTTGTTCTTAATGATTGTTTCTTTCTCTTTTCTTTATTTATTTTATAAACAAAGAATGGTTGTTTCTTTAATACTTCAAATTAGGTCTTGCTTTATCACCCACTCTTCTGCCTTTGCTTCAAGTTCATAGTTAAACTATCTAACTTATAATAGTACTGCAATCATATTTCTGGAACCCATCCCGATTGCCTATCCATTGTGGCCTATTTCAACATGGCTTGTCCTACCGTTTTGATAATATCCTTTTCTTCTTGTAATTCACCTTCCAATCTTATAACTCACTATGTTTGTGTTGTGATTTGTGAACCCTGTGTCTTGACTGTGTAGTGATACATGGATCAAAATATGGCTGACATTGAAGTGATTTTTTCCAAAAGAATGAGATAGTTATGGTACTTTAATGGCATGATCTGATTTTGTGTGCTTATGACTCATCCCATTTATCCTAATTCCATGGACTGTTTCCTGATCTTTGCATATTTCTAGGCCACATTCTTCCCCATCTTCCTTTCCTCTGATTTGCAGATAATCTGATAATTGTTAGTCCCTCATAATTACCTATGTATTTATTCACTCTTTTAATTCTTAACATATTGGACAGGCATCAAAAGTAGGGAGCAAGACCCAATTTTTGTGTTTAAGTTTTCTTCCTTCCATGAGGATGAATTCAATCTTTTTGCAAGTGATATACTGTTATGAGTTGATCATCAGCTAGTTGGCAGTAGCTGTAATAAGCTTCCTTTTATTGTGTTTTACAGACACGGTCAATGGCTTCTCGTTCCATCCATATCTGCCCCATGCTGTGTCTTCCTCAGGCCACCGGAGATTTCTAATTCCCGATGATGGAAATGAAGATTTGTGTTTGAGTGGTATCTTTGATCTTGATGCACTGCTTACGTTTTAAAAGGATTTTCTTTATATTCTTCTATCTCAACATTATTTTAGGTTCAATATCGTATTAGATTAGTTTAATAGTTGTAGGCTATTATATTTTTAAACTGCACATTTTAGGAAATTCTAAGCAGCAATATATATTTGGCTCCCAAGTTTTACAGCTTGTCATTGATAATTTTGGTTATTATGTTTAATGTAGGTCATGAAAACTGTGTGTCGGTGTGGAGTTTCTGTTATGATTCAATGATGCATAACGATTTGAAGGATGATGGCAATCTCAATAATCAGTCTGAAAGTGGAAACCTGGACTCAAATTAATGTCTTTTGCTTCCTCCTTGTACGGATCAGGTAAAAACAAGTGTCTTTTGTGGTCAAGATGAAAATGGTTCATTTTGTAATTCTTTCTTTAACAAAAACCTGATCATAGCTTTGCATATATATCTATGTGAATTTTTAAGTGGAGCAAGAATTGTGGACCTTTTTTCTCGTCATTTTGTTGGTCTGAGGTATGCGCCATTGCTTGTTTAGTCACGACTCAAGTTTCAACCAACCCCAACCCCGGGCTTCGCGCGTTCTCTTCTCTTTTTATTTGGAATTTAAAGAGGTCTTCGGATATTTTATCCAACAATGAAAGATGCTGCTGAGCCAAATAGAAAGGGATGAAGAAAGAAAAAGCTAGTGGGCTCGACTTGTTGATTGTAGGGTTATCATTTAACCATTTGAAAGTAGTACTTTGGAGGCCCTTCGAGGATAATGAGGACTGCTTTGAAAGCATCTTGCTGTAAAAAACTAAGATCGACACCGATGGTATTCCACTTATCATCACTGGTATGTTTAATAGCAAAAAAAAAAGGTAAATTTTTATAGATGAATGTATGTATAATTTTTACACTCATAGT
This sequence comes from Dalbergia cultrata, assembly GCA_031216105.1. Taxonomy (NCBI): domain Eukaryota; kingdom Viridiplantae; phylum Streptophyta; class Magnoliopsida; order Fabales; family Fabaceae; genus Dalbergia; species Dalbergia cultrata. The sequence goes on along the minus strand of JAVHNL010000381.1, from coordinate 3,203 downwards.
TCATTTATGAAAAAATTTATTCTATTTTCACCCTCTAATCAAAGATAGTTTTACTTTGGTATATGAATTATTTTAATTTCTTGAACTCAAAGTCTCAAGCAACATAATTGGGTTATCTGGTTTTCTATTTTTAGTTTTTAAATGTTCTGCTTATCGGGTTTGAGAATGCATTCGGTTTAGCTTTGGAAAAAAGTAACTATAAAACTTAAATTTTAAATTTAATTAAAAAAGCTGAAAACTGATAAAAAATGATTTTTTTTTAGATTTCAATTATTTTTTAAAATTTATTTAAATTAAAGAAAATGATTTTTTAGTTGAAAAAAAAATTGATTCTGAGCTGAAAAAACTAAATCAAACCCAACCCATATTATGATGTCTATGAAAACCGTATGCAATCCTCCTCCCTTGTGATAAAATCCAAGAGACTTCTCCCGTGCTTTCTAAATTCTCCCACTGTCCATGAATACGTTTTTTTTTTTTAAAACTTTTCTTTTAGATTATTTATTCACTTTTAAATAAAATCATCTTTTGAAATATCTATTAATTTCATATTCTAATAAAAAAATTTATTTTAATAGTACTTCCGAGTAATTAATAATTATTAGTATAATAGTTTATTTTCAATCATTTGATGTGTTTCATAATTAATGACTATTAGAATATTATAATTTTGTATAGAAATTCTCTATTGTCATATTATTTATCACATTTCTTAGTACTCATGTGTGTCTAAATTTTATAAATATTTTGTAAGGAAAAGAGTAAAATTTTGGCACATTGATTAAGAAATTATTTAAAGTATACAAAATTACAAACACAAAAAATAGTTGATATTTGCACAATTACTTTTATAGGAAATTGTGCAATAATTATTAGAAAAGTTTCTGTACCTGGAGAGAGAATATGTATAGCGATAAAAATAGAAATAAATAATTGATATTTTATTAAAATTATTAAATGACAGGTAATATTGGATAAATTATTTTACTAAAATAATAGTTATTCATGGACAAAGGGGATATAATACTATTATTATTGCCCTTTCCCATGTACAGCTGCTTTCTGAAGGCAACAAAATGAAAAACCAACTATAATTTTTGTTCATAAATTATTGTTAGAGGGTAAAAGTAGAGTGTAATTTTCTTATATGAACTTCATTTATAAAATCACACATGATCCATTTTTACTCTTTAACTAAACATATTCTAAAAATAGCCCCCCTCTTCTATTACGGAATTAGTACAAAGGAAAAGAAAAAAAAAGAAAAACGTATCCGCAAATTGGTGATCTCATTCCCAATATGAGAGTAATTATGTCCGTGATTAACGATTATTAAATTATATCATTTTATTCCCCTGTAAATGGCGTCTTCAGTGATACTAAAAGGAACACAGCTCAAATAAAACCAAGGGGAAAGCTAACAGTACGAGTACCTTGAAGGCTTGAAGTATTTGTTAAGGGGTAAAAAGGCAAGCCTGAAAGTACGCACCCTTTTCTCAAATTCGCTTCAAAATTTCTTTGATCGAATCGTGAATGAGTATTGATTCAGAAAACTACGAAATTAATACGCAGAGTGAATATATTGCAACGATTCGCTAGCAGGTAAGGAAACATCCGCAGAAAGATGGTGATTATTGGGTGGCAGCATGCCCCGGAAAGGACAAAGGAATCCAAGGCAAAGAAAAGAATTCCATTATCTGACGATCTAATCCCTGAATAATATAATATATATAAAATAAAAATACAGGGCGTCGAATAATATAAAGAAGGAATCCAAATTCCTACTAATCAAATAGATTCTAGGCTATCGAGTTAGGATTTAATTTTGATCTATTAACAATGTAAAATAGCTATTATTTATTCATAAGTTATTACATCTGTAAATATAATTGATTCTTATATTTATTATTCAAAAATTTATACAAATAAAATTATTTAATTGAATAATAATATAAAAAAATTAAATTATTAATACATTAAATTAAACTGATAAAATTATAATATTCAACTTATTTCCTGTATTTCGATCCGTCACTCTAACAAGATTCCTTAAAGAACTTTGTAATTAAGGCATGCCCAATTTGGAGGGAGAAAAATTACAAATTACGATGGCAAGCGATTTACATTTTTATTTAAGATCAATTAGACAGTGGTATCCAATGTAAACTTTTTTTTAAAAAAAAAAATTTAAGTACTACACTCTTTTTACATTAATTTATCTAACAATACTTATCCAACATCGCTCATCTATAAGTATATTTAATTATTTTATATTGTACTACCATGTTAAGTGGTTTGTATCCTAAATTCCGCTAGCAACGTGTGATTCCATAAGCTCTTCTTTCATCAAATGTTGTTATTGTATCATTATCTATTTATTTATCCTTTCTCACTTCACCCACCTTTGCTTTCGGCTTTCCATATATCCTTGCAAAGCACATGCTGCCATGTTTGATCAGAATCGATGAATCATCACATATACTTACTGCTTTGACTTACCATTGACATGTATTTTACTCTTAACTCCTAAGCAAACAAAAAGCAAATAACCAAAAATAAATAAATAAATAAATAAATAACCCTCTGATATTGGATTCATGGAAAGTTGTAAAACATGCAAGTTGAAACAGCCAAAGCAAAAACGTAGGCAGCCGCCAGCCGCCTACTTGGAAAACTCCGTCAAAACACGGAGACTTTCACTGGGCCCCACCCCAAGCCTTTGTTCGTCTACCAACTTTCCACCGTCGATCAAGTGGACCAAACACGTATCACCGTCAAAAAGGTTCGATCCACTACGGTGGCGGTCCACAACATCCTCGCCCCGAGCACACGTCCACGTACACCGAACGTGTTCCAGAAGCTACCGACAAAGCCGACTCGGGCCGACCATGCACCACGTCATACCCCACTTGCATCCTCTCAACCTTTCCCACGCCGCCACGTGTCCCCTCCAACGGCTAGTTTTTGTATCTCCCTCTCTCCAATTTTAACCGCCATTTCGCAAAACGAAGAACAGAAGAGCGAGAAAAAGTAACCCCCACCTTAGATATTTCCTCCGAATTTTCCCGTAATTTCCTCACGCGTTATTTACTGGCGACAAATAATAAAAAATTCAAAATTTTATTTATTTATTTTTATGTGCCTTTTATCTCTCTCATTCTGTGGGTTCATATATAGAAGCACATTCGTTTCGCCTTCATTTG
>JAVHNL010000380.1:0-25000 GCA_031216105.1 Dalbergia cultrata | reverse complement strand
GGGACAAACAAATAATATGGGTCAAAAGTATCTACCCAATTGCAGTTTACCAGAAGAGTCTGATAAGGATCAAGTAGTTCATGAGGAAAGTGAAATGCATGAAGACACAGAAGAAATCAATGCATTGCTGTATTCTGATGATGACAATGGTGAAGATGATGGTGATAATTATGATTATGATTATGATGAGGTGACAAGTACAGGCCGTTCTCCTTTGGCAACTAAAAGGACTTGTGTAATGCACGAACAATTTCAAGACACAAAGGAGGAGGTTGGTAGCTCTGATGATTGGCCTAACAAAAGGCTGAAGTTAGTTGATGGTGGGTACAACAGATCATCTCAACCTGTGGGCAGTGCTAGTTTGGTAAGATTAAACGAAGCCTGCGAGTGTGTTAGTGGTGCTGAATCAAAGTATTCTAGCGGCTCGGCATATTCTCTTGAGGAAACTAAAGTAGGCAATTCAATGGTGGGCGATGTTGAATTGAAAAAGGATAAGATCCATGAATCATTGAGAGTTCTTGGGAACTTAGTTCCTGGTTTAAAAGGAAAGGAGCCACTGTTGATCATTGATGGGACTATTGAGTACTTGAAATCTTTGATGTCCAAAGTAAAGTATCACTAAGTGCTCACTGTCGCTGAGGTTGTAGTTTGTTGGTTGAAGGACACATTAGTGGTGAAAAGATGCATTTCCTTGAACTCTTTAACTTTGTTGGTTGATATGCTTAACTTAGCATGCTTGCTTCTTTTCTTTTTTATCCTCTTTCTTGAGGTGTATATATGGTTGGGAAATAAAGTTACAAATGCTGAAACAGATAGTACTGCTCTTTGCCACTGCGGTTGGAGGAAATTGCGTGATGGGGTTTCAATTTGTTGACCAAATGATTATGTTATAGTAGCTTTGTTGGAGGATTAAAAGGGTCACAGATTGAACTAATGAAGAGGACACTTTTTTCTCTGAAGTGTTGCACTCTCTTGGTGATTGAATGCATGCGCATTAAGTAACTGGGGTCCCACACTCCACCCTCCCTTTCATTCCCACACTCCACCCTCCCTTTCATTCTTGATTTTATGCTTTTATCCTCTCTTTTCCTCCTTGAAGGCTGCACGCATATCATGCTGGCATAAACTTTAAAGTGTCAAGAAAGTTTCCGGATGTTGGGGGGGAGCCTAGTGTTTCATCATGATGAGTTGCCGGGGCCCTTTGTTTGGATATTATAGCATTTGTGGTAAAGGTTACTTAGTTGTACATGTTGAAGGAGGGAAGGAGGGGGGAATGATGATGAGCAATTCTAGTTTCTACTTTGTAATTGATAGATAGGTTAGTGTTCTGGGTCTCTTTTTCATTAAAGTGTGTAATTGTGTACCTGTCGGTTTTGTGATTGTGTGAATAATTGGATTGTGAATGCTAATGCTAGTGGTGTATGCAGGTTTGAGTGTATGCAGCACCAAGTTCATCTTGTCACTTGTCAGTTGATTACCTGCTGGTGTGTTTCATGTTTAGTTTGTAAATGTTGAATAATTGACTGTTGCCATCGATCTATGATTCCTTTTTATTGATACTCGTCTTGCATGTTTAACATGCAATTCTGCTAGGATCAGATCAGATAGGAGGTTTACTCAAAATATTTTGATAATCGATATGGGTACAGTTTAAATAAGATTAACTGTACCAAGAAACCATTGTTCCCGTTTAAGACATATCAGTGTAAAATCTTCGTTATGATTATACATTTGACTGGAAAAAAAATATTGACAGATCAAATACTGATAGAACTCATTTACATTTGATATTAAAAACTATAGGATAATTTATTGTAAATATTTGAAGAATATAATTTCAATACACTTAACAATGTACCAGTTTTGTATATTGTGGCTTAATGATGGGTTTTGCTAAACCATTGGAGATATTTAACACTTATATAATAAATATTAAGCAATGTAATTATTTCAGCAATTTATTATATTATATTTGTAATAAGGATGTAGTTATTCAACTCGAATATCTAGCCCTCACAAACCAAAGTTAATTTGTATTTGATCAGTATTATCATTACTCTCCATATCTTCCATAATATTTAGTGTGGAGTGGAGTGGATATAACATTAACGCCCTTCAGGGCTTGATAAGGCAGGACCAGGGGAGCGTACATGAACTTGGTAACGTCAGAATAATTAAGCAATATCAGGTATATATGGTCAATGCTAGGCATGCATCGTTGATTTCCAACAAATTGTCTTTGGTTGGGCATATTAATTTGTGGAATAATATTTTACCAAAAAAACAAAAAAGTTGTGGAATAATAATCCATAAGGGTATAATGTAGCAGTGGACAACATCCTCCATATGTGTCTAATGTATTTATGGTGAGATGAGAAAGATCTCAACTGTAAAGAAATTAAACTCCACCCAACTAAAGCTTAATTTTCCAAATTATTGATAATTGATCCTTTAAATCCCTATTACTAACTGGAATTTTCAATTTAATTATATATCAAGTCAGTGAAATAACTATATATACTGCGTCGCATACTTTTAATAGTGTTACTTCATTGTTCTGATAAAAATACCGAAACTTTAAGGTAAAAAATCTAAAAAGAGCATATTATATCCTACAGTTAATTGCCTTGGTATTTAATCTCCCTCCTCGTGAAATTTGTTGGTCTTGTACAGAAAGAACTGATTTATAGCACAGAATTAATATTAATATTCCAAGGAGGTAAATTTTCAGTTTTAATAGGACTATTGTATATATGCAGGATGCAGAATTTATTTACATTCAACCAGTTTTGGTGGGTTTCATCAGGTCAAAATTGCATTGGATTAAACACGTTTTGCAATTTACAAATCCTTGTCTTCTTATTAGCGGGCAAAACATGCAACTATCACTTAAAAATTGGTATCGAGATTGACTACAATCTACTGCAATGACTGCTTCTGGAAAGAGTTATACCAGTATTTAATCAATTGTGAGCCTACAATCATCAATGGTCACTGTTACTACCAACTTATGAGTTACTAATAGTTAATGATGCAGAACTAGTTTCGGGGAATGTAACATTTACACTAAACTATAGGTATAATTATGAGAGTTAGTCAGATCAGTTATAATATGAGCACTTTCTATCTCCACGCCAAATTAGTGTTTCCAAATGTACATGGAAAAGGACACCAGAATTCAAAGGGCTTAATAAGAAGATAGAGCACTTGTACTAGTAAAAGACAATTATTATCAGATGGGTTCACCTGGGGCCATTCTCATGTTGCACTCTGTACATGATAATGATTTTAAAATATAAAACAAATCTGTCACTGTATCAGATTCCATTATTTATTGGTTCTCCTGGCAAATTGAGGCCTAAGGTCTTGTCACATTATAAGTGTGTCACTATTTTCATGCAGCATGACATGATTTATGCTGGAACATCTAATCATGTTTCTTCCTCTTTATATTCTTGTATAATTATATTTTTAAATAGATTTCTCAGCGCTAAATTACACAAGACTCTTTTCAATTAGGAGTCAAGTGGAGTTTGTTATCTTATAATTCAATCGGTCTAAAAAGTTTGTAATATTGTATCTAGTAATATAAGAAAAAATTTACAAAATTAATGTTACAAGTTCAAGCATTTGATTACGTTAAATCAGAATTATACAGGATAACCTACATATGACCTAATTAAGTTAAAGAAGCTTGCATAATTTACCCTATGTATTGGATTAGTTTGATAGAGATGAAAAAGCAGATGGTTAAAAGAACAGAAATTTGTTATGTGAGATAAACTCAGGGAAAAATGGTACAATTATTACGAACCGTATCCCCTTTCAATAGCGGATCAGATTCTGTAGAAGGAAAACTTGGTCTAGCAATAGTACTGAGTGAACACCAAGTTTTGTTTGCCCTATTCTGGAAATTGGTCCCGCTTTGTGCATAATAGCCACAATGTACAGCTTTTGAGTGTTGGTGTGGGATACATTCAAGTTCTTTGGCTTCATAGTGCCAAGTGACAAATGTTTTGCTGATTGCATAACAGGACCAGGGAAAGTACTTAGACCGTTTAGTCAGCATCTTGTTGTTCAAGAAGTTGTACACTTGTGAAATTAATGTTCCCGTAATTCCTAGTTTGTAATTACATTAATTGGTGTAATTAACCGTCTAATGGCAGTTGATAGTTGTTTTAATATGATCTAAGATCTTCCTTCAGTTTGCCTTCAATTCTCATAGGTAACAATAACATAGTGTTTCAGAACTCAGGAGAAAAAAAATTATGTATATGTATGTTTAAAAGTGTATTTTATCTACAGTACTTTCAACTATAGCTTCTTAAATGTGCACTAAGAAGTTTTGTAAAATGATGCACTTTAGCAGCCACTTGCCTTTGGAGTTCACACCAGAAAATTATGATTATATTTGGCGACAAATTAGAATGTTGGTTGAATTTTTCAGCAGTTTCTCCAAGAAGGAAAAAAAAGAAAAGAATTAAACGATGAAAAGCCCCATATACTGTCCAGAAGATGAAAAGGTATGACCAAAAAACAAAAAAAGGAAAATTCTAGAACACAAATTAATGAGACATGCATTCTCATCTCTCATGATATTGAGTTTCTCCACCTTCTAGTTGTCTTTCTGTTCCGTTCGTCTGGAGTTGGAATCTGAGGTGCAATATCATGATGATTCTCTACATTTGTCATTTTCGTAAGTTTGCTCAGTTTCTTCCACCCACTGCTCCATGCTGACGTGTGCTTCTGCTTTAGCATCTTATCAAATTGTTTCTGCAAATTTTCCATGTCATTTTGAAGCTCCAAATACTTGGTTTTCACACTCTCAAGCTCAAATTTCAGTGTGTTGATGTCTTTCTTGGCTGCTGCCCACCCTTCTTGGAATGATTGTGGTGTCCCTTCTAGAAGTGTTTTCCGGTTTGTAATCATAGGCTGGTACTGAGATTCAGCACCTTCTTTCAGAGTACTATTGGCCAGTGCATTGCTTATCTTTACCTGTTCAGAGAATAGAACTTGCACCACTACCCTTAGAGGAAGCCTCTCATTTTGGGCAGCATGCATGCAAGCATCAATGGATAGTTTTTGACAATCCATTACACGGCACAGTCGCTTCCTTTCATGCTCAGTTAGTGTTGGATGTGCCTGTTAAGTTGTTTTACAGATTAATTATTAGAAGTACATTAGTAGAAAACCATTGGTATAATATGTGAAGCTAAACCAATTAAGACTCCTAGTCGTCCTTCTTCAATGAGTCATACTACATACATCATGAAGTTTTTCTGTGACTATTTTTTGGCAAATGTTATTTTGACATGTAAAAATGGGCATCCAATTGGGACATTACTTCATCATCATTGGATGTGATGGATTGGTGAAAAAAATAAATCACTCGCTGAAGTAACAATGCTCTTCATTTTCTTCTAGGGTGTGATCAAGTGTCAACCTATTTGAAGTTGGACAAAACATTTTCCTAGGAAAAGAAAAATGAGTTATGATGTTTGCATTAACACCATACTAATTTATACTGTATTTATTATTGGAGGGCGTGTGACTCCATTTAAGAAGAATTCACACCCTATTTAATACTCTCTTTGTCCTCTAATAATTGTCTAATTATAAATACGCACTGGAATTAAGGTAATGATTAAGAAGATATCAATATTAGAAAAGTTTTAAGTAGTTTACTAAATTATCTTTTTACTTTTCAACTCCACCTTTCTCTCTCTTTCTCCACTAATCTCTCTCTCCTCTCCTTCTTTAATAAGAGAATTTGTGAAAAAAAATAATTAATACTATCAATATTTATGAAATGAACAGTTATTTAATGATGGAAGAGTAGTAAATAAAGTATGATATCCTACACATCTTTTGTACAAATAATATAGCTCAACAAATATTCAATAACTCTAGCATCTTGACCTATACAGTTGACCTATTTTCACTGGAAATAACCAGGAAAACCTTATCCACATTAAAGAAATTAACAACCATATCTTGACATATTTTCTAATATTTTTGTTTCAATGAGACATTTGAGATGGAAGGCTTAACTCTATCATCTTGTATAAATAAAGTATGGTGATTGTACCTCTTTTATTTTGCATTTAAAGTATATAAATACAATGCACCACAAATAAATGTATTTATTCATATCTATACTCTCCTCATTCCTTATTAATAGTTATGGTAGTAAATTATTTTATTTTGATGCATTAAAATATTAATATATCTGATAATAAATTATGGTCAAATACATTAGCATTTTAATATATCAAAATGACACAATTTTCTACTACAACTATTAATAAGGAATGAAAGGAGTAGTTTACATCATCGGGAGAGATGCTGGAACCAATAAAATATTTATCTTTATTGCGATGATAATGAAAGCATTCTAATTCAATTCTTACCATGCACTTTTACTTAAATTTCATGTATCATAGGGTGATTCAAAATCAAACCTAAGTTAAGTGACATGAAAACATCATTTTTCATTTTCCCCTGGGAAGAGGAATTAATTTACCTTAAGATAGGAATCAACTGCCCTGTAAAGCCCATCATCGGAGGTCCTAGCCGACTCAGGCAAAGCTTCTGCAAGAACCTGAAACTTTGTGAGGGAAAGGTTTCTATCTCTGGACACCTCTGTGAGATAGCTGTCAACAAGCCTTGCCACTCTTGTCTTGGCATTTATGATATTTCCCATCTGCTTGTCAGAAAGGGATTGTCTGCTTGGACTAGAACTTTCAGTGATCTGCTCTTGAACAAGAAAATGCTCTAATAGCCTCTGAACAAGATCAACATCATACACAGTCTCACTTTTGTTATAACAAGGGATTAGGAGATCAGCAAGTGTAGCTTGCTCAAACTGCATTCCCACCCTCTTCTCCAATTCAGTGATCAACGCAGGTGCAACCTTCAACATGTTTGCCATTCTCAGGAGCCTAAGAAGGAAGCTGCATGAGACACTGTCCTTCTGTGGTGGAATTATGCTGATGAGGCTCTCAATGATCATCCTTTGATCTTTAGCTTGAAGGCTTGAGGTGTCATCTCTAGTTCCTGCCACAATCATGTGAAGTCCACTTTTCCAGATACTACCACCACCACTACTGCTACTACTACTGTTACTGTTACTGTTACTGCAGTTGCTTGATTCATCTGCTGGCACTGCTGTGTCATTCATCAACCCTGGTAGCCACTTGGTTGCATAGTGCATTATTCCAGCACCAATCAATTCAAACCTCATACCCTTCACCTTAATGGCAGTGATGACTCTAACAAAGTGATCAATCCTAAGGATTGAAACATCTTCAAACCACCAATCAGGAGGGACCAGCAGGTTCCTGCTGGGGCTTGAATCCTTCATGTCATTCCATTTTGGGCTGGAAACTTTTGGGGGTCTTCCAGTGTATGACCACCTTATTCCTTTTGGATTAGCACAAGCTTTCCAAGCTATGGACTCACTGCACCTTCTCACAATTTGAAGGTTCTCTGCCCATGGAGAGAGCTTCTCACAGCTCTTCAGAACTACTATGGAGTCTCTCCATGAAGACAAGACCACATAGCTGAGAAAGGCTTCTGTCTTGAATATGAGGTTGCCTTCTTCAAGGTCCTCAGTCATTTCAAGGTACTCAGCAGCACATCTTAGGCCAGAGATATTGCCTGCTGTTAAATCTACAGCAACTCCATGGCAGAACTTGGCTGCAAGTTCAAAAGCCTCAGGCCCTCCAGGGAGATCATCCATAACTACCTTATTCAATTCAGGGTCTCGAGAATCATATATGATTCTGTTCAGCTTTCCACTTCTGGATAGCAGAGGATACTTTCACAAGAAAGGAGAGGAAAAAAAAGAAGTCACAAAATTCAGCAGTACAATCAGTCTTGTACCTCTTTATCAAAAACCAGATTGTTTTGAAATAAAAGGGAAAAAATAAGGCAACAAAAAAAAAAAAAAAAGTTAGCAACCTTGTGCAAGTGGAAGTTAGCTTCACCGATTTGAACTAGGAGGTCACTTGGAATATCAGCTGAAACATACCTGCATGCCAAAGAGACTTATGTTTAAACAACTTAATGATGATATGGTCCTCCTAAACCTGATTCTTCAAGATCATGAAATGGATAAATTATCACTTTTAACAGCTTAACCCAATATTATCATCACAAGCTTTAATCTTCATTTTCTGGCACTTGTGGTGAATTTTCAAGTCACTACTCACTAGCATTAGCACAGAAGATTAATGGCTGTGATATCTTCGAAGGGTTTAAACATACCAAGAGTTGCCTCTCTGATGAAATCCTTCTATCTTGAGACCAGGCTTGCTTGAAGTGAGTAGTCCACCACCCCCATATTGCCTTCCTGCAGCTGACTCGCCCTCTGATTCCCACATGCTGAAAACCAGGTTCACAAAGAAGAATGTGTTGAGCTAGATTGGACTGTTCTCCTCAGGAAAGTGGTCTTAACTCAGAGTTGAGAGTGAGCAAAAGGGTAAGTGAAGAACAGAACGAATGAATGAGCAGAGAAGCAATAAAGTTCATGGAAAAGTAGGAAAGAAAACCACATGGGATGCTTGGACTTATCTCAAGAATTTGTCGGTTTCTTCAACAGAGCATGTCAAGGAAAATCTCACAGGCTGTGCCGTAATGGGCATACTCACTCACTCAGGACTCAACTGTTGTTGTGTTGTGTTGTTGTGTAGTGAAGTGGATCATAATCTCAGTTTCTGTTTTGCTTTTTTCAGCTTTGGATGATTTCCAGATACCCTTTCATGTTCTGTGTGTGATGTGTACAAGGCAGGTAGTTGCATTTTTCCTTTATGCCCCCCTGACACTACATGTCCCTTCCTTTTCAGCTTATTATTTTCATATTCTTTTTATGTGTTCCTGAAATATTTATTACAATCCCAAAAACATTCCTTTTGATGATGAGAAGAAAGAACCAAAGGCGCATTCCCATAACAGGACTTTTGGGTTTGTATTGCATGGAAACTCATAATTACGAAATTGCCATATGTCTGATTACCATTACCGATGAATTAACCATTCGGAATGATAGAGAGATGCTAAGGCAGTTTTAGCTAAATATATAATGAATTCAAATTTACTGTTGTATTTGTGAATTCAAATATATGGTACGATTTATGGTACTACATGGTAATCGTGTTTTTTTTTTTAAATAATGAAAATCTCGCATCCCAATTAAAATTTGTGAAAAACGTTTATAAATAAATAAAAGCAAGCCTGCAAAAAAACCGAATCGGACCGGCCGATCAGACTGGTTGAATCAGAAACTGGTCTATTATCTGGTTTGGGTTAGTCCTGAAAATCGGTGAAAAAAAAAATCGATCAAGAACCGCTTTGAATTGGTAAACCGGGCAAACTGGTGTGGCCAAGTCAAATTGATTTTTTTTTTAATAAAAAAGATGCAAAATGACATTATATTGGGTTTTTGTTTTTAAGAAAAAAAAGACTAAAATCTCATTTTTCTTAATTCTTTTCCTTTTTTAATATGAGAATTAGTAACTTGAGATATTTGATCTATATAAATAGTGTTTATTTTTATTAAAAAATGAATTATGTTATATTCTATAAATTTTATTGATATCTAAATTTAATTTTTAGTTATTTATGACATATATTTTATTTTATATTTTTATATAAATATATATTTTATTATATACCGATTATATTTCAATTGGATCTTTAATTGAACCTCTAAATCTTTGTTCTAACCGGTTTGATATCCAGTCCGGTTTTGTAACATTGCCCGCAATCATGTCCTTTTGAAAACGAGAGATCAGAAATCAGTAGACTGTGCTGGATCCGTTATCTGGTTGTCCTATCAAGGAAAAATTCAACATGTCTTGTGCTAATTTTTTTTGTTTCAGTTGCCAGCACGCATAGCTGTTTCAGTTTGTCACTTTGTCCCCTTAGCCTTGGTTTGTATTTTCACTTTGTCAGCCAAACTAATGGTCTCTCATCCATCTCTCCAAAAATATGAAAGAAACGGTTGGCTTTACTGTCACCGTGCTGAATTCCAACCCAACTAATGTTGAATTAGCTTATCCTATCACATCTTAATTGATGCGCTAAACAGACCCTTAAACAAGTGGCATAAGAAAATGTTTAATTATATGTTTTTTATGTTGAGAATTGCTCATTGCATTCTAATTTCGGGTTGTAGTTAAGTGAATTATTAACCAAAGTTGCCCCAAAAAAGAGTCTAAGCAAAGTAACGACTCCATGTACACTACCAAGTCTGACTTCCATTCCATGTCAATCAACTATTTTTTTCCTATTTTTTTTAATATATAAAAATTATTGAACACTTTGTTTTCACATGGAGTGTATATATATATATACACTCACGGTAACTACAACCCCTGCACGCTGGAGAAGAAGCACAATCTCCGCAGGAGGGTCACGTCACACATACACAACCATTAGCTGAATCGGGAATATGATGAGCGCTCACCCTCCAATCAAGACGAAGAAGCAGACCAATTTGATGCAGCAAATTAGCCAAGCTCGGGGCCCACACCATGATATTAGAGGTGATAAATTAATTGCACTGCGAGGGCGCAATCATATTCGCAGAGAACGGACATGCCATGCTTTCATCCTTAGCAAGAAAACCACAATGCCGTACCCCCTTAATCACATATTATATATGAGAAATTCTTCCATAGTCCAAGACTACTTACATGCTTTAATCAATTATAGAGTGATATCTTAGATAAAAATATGGATCATACCTCCAATTAAAGCTTAAATATCATTCTATCATTGAATAGAGTACTGTCCTTCTTAATGGTCCTAGAACCATGGAAAACTTCCTCTATTATTTATATATATGCAATTACTATTTTTGGATAACTTAAGCTATCACTATCTTTAATAAAATGTTATCCACATCGTTTAATAGTAATAAAGAGAACAAACAAAAGGGTAGTTGTGTTATTGATCAAAGTGTATTATATCTTCTCAAGGAGAAATTAAATTGTTATGAACCATATATTTGTGATCCATTTGCATTAAATGCTGGGCAAAATTGGGGTAGACCGAACTTTTGGGTGGTCAAATCTCCATCTGATGGTATTTGGGGTCCCATGTTGTCTAAATTGCTTTCTTAATAAAAAGAAAAACAGCAATTATAGTTATAAGTATATGCTCCCACGCCCCACCATATATATTTTTTTTCCTACGAGTTATTACCATGGTACATGATTGTTATATATATATTATCATCGTTACATACAGGAAACAATTATTCTTATTTTTCTTTTTCCACACATAGTTTGAATTTGCTCAAGAATGATAGGAAAATTTAATTATTGGTTTACATACTTGGTAGTAATTATGGTTCAAACAAAACTATAATAATGATGCAAAAAAAAAAATATATAGTGTACCTAATTACTTTTAGAATAATGTGCACTTAAAATATTAAGCATAATGATCCCCTTTTTATTATTACTTAGAAACACATCTCTTCATATCAATTGAAACTTGCAAGTGTTAAAATCAGGGTGTGAGATAAGGGAAACTATGATCAAATTAGTAAAAATTACGTAGATGTGGGGTAATGTATGTGTTGTGTATGCGTACCATTCTTAAAAAGATTTAATTTTAATATACTAATAGTATAAATATTTTATATAATTATATAATTATGTTTTATTATAGCATAAATATAGTTAATTTTTACCATATACTTTGGAAAATGATGCAAAAAGAGAAAAAAAACATTGCTTGTGTCCTAACTCCTAAGATCATTTTGTAAGACTGCCAACGTTTGTGCTTAATTATTCCATTTTGCAATTTAAAAAAAATACGCTCATCTATTTTGAGCATTGTTTTGCTATCATAGCTTTTTTTTTTTTTTTGGTCTGTTATGCTATCAGTTCAAAGTCATCAAAATTGACTATAGAGTTTCTGTTTTTGGTCGACAGAGGAAAGGAAAAAAACACAAAGCGACAAGAAAAAAAAGACAGTACGGTTATTGAAGGATATATGAAGGTAACCACGCATATATAATAAGCGATTGATCTCAATATAAAAATAGATGAAAGTATGATTAAATGATGAGAAGTCGCATGAAAAAGTTTCAATAAATAAGAAAAAATTAGGTGAATAAAATGTTAACATCAATAGCGTTATAGTGAACCAATAATATTCTCATTAAAAAATAAATTAATATATTAATAGTATAAAATCTTTCGTTCACTATAATATAATCAAG
Source organism: Dalbergia cultrata (assembly GCA_031216105.1). Taxonomy (NCBI): domain Eukaryota; kingdom Viridiplantae; phylum Streptophyta; class Magnoliopsida; order Fabales; family Fabaceae; genus Dalbergia; species Dalbergia cultrata. The sequence goes on along the minus strand of JAVHNL010000380.1, from coordinate 12,765 downwards.
TTTTTTCGTTTATATGATCTTTTAAATAGTAAAATGTATGAGAAGCCAATGGAATGGGATAATGATGAAGAGCTTGGATAATTTATATGAGGTTATATTATAGGTTCAAATCTTAATGTCACCAATATACTAAAAAGATTGTAAATATGAGAATAATCATATTATTGATGTGATAATTAGCTAGATGAAAATTTAAATGCTTTCTATGTATACCATTAATATATCAAAATTAAATCTAAATTTTATTAATGTGATTCTATACGGTTCAAACCAAATGTGTGAATCACAAGATAAAATTATATTCAAATTTGTTTATAAATTTGGTTTGTAGTAACTTCTAAATGAATAGGAGGAAATTGTTGCAATTGTGCTTGGGTGATGAAATTATTGTCACGTGTAAGGAAGGCAAATAAGCCTCCGATTAGATATCTGAATAAGAAGGAAATGACCAACAACATCTCCCTGCTTCCTAACAACCATGGAGATAAGAATGGTCGGTGGGGCTTCTGCCTTTTGAAAAAGAAAATATTATTTATATTTATGAAATATGAAACATTTTGTTAACTCACACCTTATCCCTAATTGAATTAGATGTAAATTCTATTTGAATGAGGTTCATATTCCATCAATGATAGATAAGGTATGAGTTAGTACAGTGTTCTACACTCTATAAGTATAAATAATGCAACTCTTAAAAAAGTGTGACCAGAATTAGAGATGTGAATATGCATGTGTACTTAGATTTGTTTAGTTAACTCATTTAACCCATTACTAAAAACAATAATAGATTATTTTAAAGAGCACACTTTGACAAAGAAAAGATGAAGATACACCTTAGGATATGATTGGGAGATGAAGTTATGGAGGAGGAGAGGGACTAGTGTGTTTGGGAGTTATATTATATAATGGAATAGAATGGTCAAGAAGGGAGTAGAATCCCTCCCTTCCTATGAAACTCTTCACACTTATTATCCATCCAATTTGGAAGGTTTATGAGGGAGGCAAAGAAAAAAAAAAAGGTTATCCAAACATAATTAATTTACTATTTTATCCTTACACAAATACAAATAGATCATTATTTATATTACATAAAGGGATAAAATTGAAAAAATCATTTTCTTTCTATTCTCTTTTGTTGACATTACCAAACAAGAGTAGGAAGACTCCTCTCTCTTCTTCTACTAGATTCTCAAACAATAAAGTGATACCTTTTTATACACTCCACTCCTTCCTTCACACTTATATTCTATTACGAGTCGTTCGCTTTTATTATTAATAAAACTTTCAATCACAGCCTTAAATATTGAGTAGGCTAATTGCTGATTTGCTGTAATAGGAGACTATGAATCATGATTGATAGTTTGTGAAAGTAGGTGAAAGAGAGATTCGATGTGTGAGTTGGGAGTTGTGCTGCGTACGCTCCAAATCTTTCCCCACATGCTCTGCCCATTGGGGTGTGGGGACTGCCCAAGCATGATGCATTCATCTCTTAACATAATCTGCATGTTGGATTTGCCCCCACTCAATTTCTGAGGGGGCATGATTTATTCATTCAAGGCCCATTCCAATAATAATGCATATCCTATATAATGCACAATGTGTACTCTCTAGGTGTTATCAATGGGGAAGGTGAGATTTGGACCCTGGTGCATAAATAATTAAATTTGCCACCCCTAAATGTTTATAGTCATTTTTATTAATGGTGGTTGTTAGTTGTTTCTCTTTAATATCCTTTTTATATTTAATCAAAATAATGGACAATAATTATTCTATGTTCATAATAATTTTATCTTAATTTATTATTATCACTAGTTCATAATTATTATAATAATTTATTTTAAAAGTTATTTAATATTTGCCGTAAAAAATGTAGTGGACATTTTTCAAAAATATTTTTTTAATTGCTACTAAAAGAGTGAAAGTAAAGATAATTAACTTCTTTGATATTATTATTTAGCTCTAAATATTGACTTGTCTGTTTAAATAAATTTTATACAAAAATTATCTAAATATTATAATAATTACTATTTTTTTGAAAAATATTAAGTAAAGATGAATATATACAAGCTCAAAAAAATTATAATATACAATATACATATACAATCATTTATCATCTAGTGTTAATATGATTAAATAAATATTATAGAAACAAAGCATTCCAAATTTTATCGTTATTGACCAATTAATTTTTAGTACTTATTTTTTTTTATATTTTGCTGTAATTATGATTTGTGCTTTTTATTTTTGCTTATTAATACTTTTATGAATTCACTGTTAATCTCTTTATGCATTATTGTGCTGAAGAACAACTTTAGAAAAATAATTTGATACATGATTACAAAGAGTTGTTTGAAATAATTTAATTATGACTACTTATAGTGGTTACAATATGATACTAAAGAGAACGAAAGCTTTTGTTAGAAATATTTTAAAAATTATGTGCCCTTATTTTTTATCACTTATTTTACAGTACGAAAAATGATGAGTTCGTGCACTAGGTAATTGATTAGCGTACAAGGGGAGGTTGGTAGAAGAGTCAAAACCAGATTAAAAATCGCCACATACGTTCATTAATTTTCGTAAAAAACTTTTTCGCATATGCAGCAATTTTCTTTAACAAATTAAGATAAAATTATGATTAATATAGAACAATTAATCTTTCTTATTTTGATTAAGTATGATAAGGGTATTAAAGGAAAATCAACTAAAAATTACCATATATAGGAGTGGCAATCATCATTCAATCCCCAAAGTTGAATTATTTGGGTCCATCATTTACTATTTAGTTTTGGTCCACTCTGAAAAGATCAAAGGCACTACTCATCAAGAATTAGGGAGTGGCTATTGCCACTTTTATATGGCTATTATCACTCCTACTTACATTAATTATTCTTTAATTTCATCAAATTACCCTTATTCTATTTTAACCAAAAGTATACCTAACACAAGATAATTTATAATACTATCAAAAGTTATTGCTATAAATATAATTAAAAATTAGTTTACATACATAAAAATATTTATTATTTATCTTATTTTTAATATTCACATAATTACTAGATATTTTAAGTCTTAATATTTTATTTATTATACTGATTTAATTCAACTATTTAATTGCTTTAAATTTTGTATGGAAAAATGTCTAAATAATATAATGTTGAATATTTTTAAGAAAATAATAAATAAAAATGAGTAATAACAAAGACATCATAATAAATTGTGGCATACAATTACTTATATATTTTCTAATGTCTATCATTTATATAAATTAAAAAACTAGTAAATAAACAAAATGATACCATAGTTAATATTTATTTATATTATTAAAAATTGAGGTAATTTTATAAGTTAAATTAATCACTTATTTGCATCAAAAAGAGTTTAAAAGGGTTTATTTTTTTTTATACCTGAATAATTTAAAGACTATATTATTTATTTTCTATTAGATAACATATATAGTTTACTTTTTTAAAATAATTTTCAAAACAAAAATTAAAAAGTGTAGAGGAGGACAAGTATATATGTGTGTCTTTAAGTCATTAAAAGTAAGTGATTGTAAAAAAATAAAAAACTTAATGTAATAAGTTTATTTAATATTTTTAAAATTATAAAAACATTGGATGTTAAAATTAAATAATAGCATGCACATTGTATAGTTTGATACAGTATTTATCTTTTTTATGATCCATTATTCATTATTTTTCTTTTTTCTAAAATATTTATATAGTTTTACCTTAAGAAAGTTTTAAAGAAAATAATTCAATATACAAAATATTAATTATTACATCAAATAAGTTAAGCTAAAATACTTGTAACTAAACTAATGAAAATAATATTAAATATTTTAATAATTAAATTATTTTTAATTAAATTTAAAATAATAAATTTTGATATCATTATAATGACTAATAAACAATAAATATCAATTATGTATTAGTTTTATTTGATTATTTTCTTTAAATAATGTAAGGGGGGAAAGCCAAATTAGATAGAGGGTTACACTCATATTCTATGATATAAATATATATATCATGCCATGGTAATAACATTTAGAATTAGACATTATATTATAAGCATTACATATATTGGTTTTATTTAATTAAAATAGAAGGAGGGCATTTAGTGAAATTAAATAATAATTAATGTAAGTAGAAGTGACAATAGTCATTTAGAAGTTGCAGTAGCCACTCCCCAAGAATTAAGAATTTCTTTTTCCATTTTTTTTTTGGGAACTCAAAAGTTGGTATTTCCTTATAGCAGTATAGGGATGTTATATTAGTGATTGGTCAATGGCTCCTATCTATGGACTATGGCCCAAAGGTTCTGCTCTTCCTGCAAGGACCAAAAAGAGTTGGCCAGCTTTTTATACATCTGCAATAAGTTTCCAAAAGTTTGCAACATGCATCACAGTACTTATTTGGTTTGCAACTCAAATTACAATGTTTCAAGTCAATTTCATTTCACTATGTTTGACTGTAGTACACATTGCTGCTGAAGGAAAAAAAAAAATCAATTATAGGTTGTAGACTTTTAGGAGTGAGATTTATAAACTTTTCAAGAAGATAAAATCCTAGCATGAAATAGATTTTGTACATACTTTAAAAACAATACAATAATCCACCAAAATGTAGGTGACATGGAAATCAAATTTACTTCATGATTATCTTAAAGAAAAACTATGTTGCTTAAAAATGATTAGCTACAGCCTACAAGCACAATCATTAGAACTAGGTGCTGTACTATTCATTGAAGCTTGTTCTATCTTTCTTGTCCTAACCTCAGCCAAAACATTTCTAGCCCACTCTGCAAAATGGGTTTCATTTTGTCCAATTCTACCACTTTTGTATATAGGCATACATCTGCGATCATCTTCAGGATAAGGACACTCATCTCCACTTGGGTCCCTCCAACTTCCCTGATGTTTCATCCCTGACCAACTGGCTATCCAGTGGTAAACATATTGGCCAACCCCAGCAAGTTTTAGCCAACCTTTGGGGAAAAATTCCATGACACTGCTGTTTCTTTCCATCAGAAACATGTTGGTCAGTTGAGCACCATGTGGAGATACCAAAATATCTGTCATGCTCATCAATTTCACCTGCATTGGACATGCAAATATATAACTGATAAGGACAAATTTATGTTGTATGATATTTTAATCATACTAATCTTAACGAGTATATGAATATTGTGGGGAACTGGGCATGAAATAGAGGTCAGTTTATAAATATTTAGTGAGTATGAATCAGATCTACTCTTAATGATTTCTTTAGCCCCAATACTATTCTTCCAATAACATCTTGCCAAGTGACAAATAAAAAAAATATGGGTTTTTTCTTAGGATATTGGTTAAAGATTCAAAAAAGACAAATATTGCATAGGAAGAAGAGATTTACAAGTTTTCAACACATGAAACTCATCAAAAAATTTAGAAACTTACCTTTTTTTGGATGATAAAATCCTAAAAATATATCTTCCTTTGGAAAGAGGAATTTTTTTTCTTAGTTAATAGTGTTGTATTAGGATTTAGGGGACAAATTGGGATCATGAGAAAGAGAGGATTTCAGCCCCAAAAGTATATCCCTTGAATTAATAAATCTATGAGATTAATAACCTACCTGCTCACAAAATGTGAGATTACTGGAATGAGCTACCATAAAACGGCAACCTTCAACCTTAGCACACTCTTTGTAAAAGATTTCAGCCACAATTGTTTCATTCTTAAACGACCTTGGTCCTGTCCTCAAAAACAAAGTCATTCCTATTACCGGCAATCCTCTATCATTGAGTTGAATAGTTCTATCCTTCAAGCTCATATTACAATACATCCTCGCCTTACACCTCATGAGATCATACACCTCCATCCTCCTCTCCCTTGACATGCCACCCTCATTGTGCCTCATTACCACAGCCTTCTCAAAACAAACAGGCCCACCTTCATCCACCTCATCAAACCTCTCAATATTTTGTGGCCCATTAAAAGCTGCTTCCATCAATGTGCCAACCCAAAGGCCCATCTTGAACCTAAGCTCACCCCAATGATACAAAACCCACCTTGAGGGCAATGAGCAATTGTTCATCTTATGCCAAGCCACAAATGGGACCATAGCTGATAAACCATGCCACAAATTGTCATAGTTGTAATGGTTATATGACACAAAAGTTAAACCCTTCATGCATGTGGTGTTATAAGGCAAAGCCTCCGGCCATGCCAGAGCATAGGAGTTCCAAGACCCATCATGGGTGTCACGTCCTTTGAGGCATAAAAGACGACCTTGTGATGATGATTCTGATGGGAATTGTTGGTATTGGACCTCACCATCTTCATGTGTGTCATACATGGAGCTCATGAACCATGTGTGGCCTTGAAGGGGTGCATGGGAGTATCGGAGATCCTTAAGTGGAAGAAATGTGACTGAATGGCGAAGCTTGTGAATCATGGAGTTGAGATCGGTGGTGCAGTTGGAACTTTGACATTGGTGGATGACATTGACACTACACGGTAGGGAAGGCCTAGTAGATGATGATGGTGGTGGTGAAGTTTGAAGGGAGAACACAAACATGATGATGAAAAAGCTGAAGATGGAGATCATAGAGGAGTAAAAACACTTGGATGTAAAATGAGTCGGTTTTGTTGGATGAGGAAATGCTTTTGGGGGCTTCTGCATATTTGTGGACGTGTTTTGCTAGCCATGGTAATAGACTATGAAGTGAAATATGTCCGTAAACACTAGTGTCGCAGGAGAAACAGGTATTTTAATGGTACCACTTGAGTTGGATCACTCTCTTCTTCCTTCTATTTATCTCTCAAATGCTTTGCTACCAGAAGAACGAAAACAAGGTAAGGCCAAATCAATTAATGATTGGAGGCAATAACTTGTAACATTAGACAAATAAAGAAACAAGAACATGTTATTTGGCCTAACTTTGCCTGAAGATCCTGCAGATTATGTGGAATGTAGCGGGTAACCTGGAACTTGTATGAGCATTATAGTTGGGGTTCATGAAACTAATGTGGTTCACTGTAAAAGTAAAGATCTAAATGCAAATATGCAATCCAAGGTTGCATTTATCCGTTGGATGCCACACTTCAATTCAAAATTGTTCTGTAAGTTACTGACTTATAGCTAACACATTTTTTCAGGAACCTTATAAAACTCGCAACGCAGCAAAAGTTTATGATCCGCCATATACCAAGCCAGACAAAATAGGTATCGTGTAACACTGCTTACTTTCCTTAACTTACTCCAATAAAGATGGGTTACCAATACAGGACTCACAGAAACCGGATGGTGCCATGGCCCCAAAGCCTTAAAATGTTGGCTCAAATGTTTTAGAAATATTCTTATTTAGCACCCTCAAAAAACAAAAGCAAACATTCTTTCTATATTACAAATTTCTGTCTTCGCCACTATCAACATAAGAATGTCTCCAGTTTGTGCTTCTGAAATCATATCAATGTCCCCTTCCCCCTTCTCATTTGAAGTAGCAAACCAAACCAAACCCTTTATTGTAATTCATAAAATACATTGTTTGTTGCAAACTTAGACTTATGAGCCAAATGCATAAGGCAACACTTATTGGTACCGTGGAGACAGGTACATCTAATGATTCAAATTCAGATTTTAACTTGGTCTAGCACAGATTTCCCATAAAGATGGTTGCTTCGCTGAAGTTCCATATACTCTCTGTGTCTCATCCTAACATATGCTGCTGGATTGGTCTGATTGTCTAGCACCTCTGAAGCTGGCTCCACCACTGTGTCCAAGGATGGTGCAATTACTGTTGCCAAGGACATTCTCGTAGCTTTGTTGCTCACAGCAGCACGATGCAACACACTTTTGTACTTGCCATTGCTCATAATCTATTGTAGAAACAAAAGGGTAAGAGAAAAGAAACAAAATCGCGTAGAAAAATTCTTGGCTGGACACATCCAACAAGTCATATTTAGGCACACTCACAAACGAAGTTGGTGGAGCCCACAACTAAGTGAGTGTATCTAAAATAAAATTGATGTTGCCTAAACGTGAGATGTTAGAATTGTGTCTTTGCAAGAATCTCTCGAATGCATTAGCAACCAGGGTTGTGTTGTGTTTGTGTACCTCAAGGTGATCAGACACAAGGACCAAGAAGCAGTTTGGAGTGGAATTGACAATGATCCACTTTCCATTGTGAAGCACTTGAAGGCCACTAACTCCATTCTGCATAAGGAGGTTCAAGAGGCCATGATCAGAATGAGGGGGCATTCCCATTGCAAGCTCAGGCTGCGGACAAGGTGAGTAAAGATTTGCTGCTATCAGTTGCAAACCAGAATCTAGGTTCATTGTTCTGTCCATGTAATTGGAATCCAGTCCCAAGCTTTCTGAAACTCCTCTGAGTAGTTCTCTTCCAAGTTTCCGGGTTCTTCTGCAGTACTCTGCAGATGTATCCCTTCAACAACAAAATCTATATAAGTACTTAGCGCATAGAACATCTTGTATCCCATACCTTATTAGTACTTAGCGTGCACACTGTGTCTCTCTGCATTTTCTTTATGAACCTAATATCACTGTTGGAAACAATAACTAATATCCGCAATCAAACCTCTGAATAGATGCTTAAGGAGTGTCTCTCTACCTTTAAACCGACCACAAAGCAATAAATGTAGCACTCAGGCCTTTAGAATTGCAATACAAAGTGAAGCATAAGCTAAAACCTTACCTGAACCCAAGTGGTTTGTCAGGCGAGTGAAATTCTGGGTGCACCACGATTTTAAGGAAATCCCTCCAGAATAAGACGTTGTCCACAGAAGCATTGAAGCTGGTGCCATACCTTATCGGGTCCATCACATCCTTACCAGCATACTCTTGCTTCTCTTCCTCTTTAAGATTGAAAAATGCAAAAACTTATCGTCTACCATTTTCTCCATGATGATCTTTGACACACAGTGGTTGATCAGCATGAAGAAGCCCCACTCCTCACAGGCTTTGCCTATGTCATGGATGGTTTTGGCCCTCTGATCAGGTGTACCAGTGACCAAGAGGGAATAGTCAATGACAGGGATTGGATCATCATCATCAGGGTCTGCTACTACTTCATCATCTGGGTTGGTTGTGAAGGTGTATGAGGATGGGATGGAGGTGAGTTCTGGTGATTCAGTTAGTGCTTTAACGCTTGTGAACCTGATTCTATTCTCGGGTTCATTGCCAACCTCAGTGTCGGTTGAAGCCATTAGAGAAGAAGCTGATGGTGAAAAGAGAAGAGGGAAGTGGATGTCCTCTATATCTATATGCTCTCCAAAGCAGGTTTCCTATTATGTCTTTTTTCAGTTTTTCTTTTGCATTAGGTCAATGGTGGGTTGTGTGACAGGTGTTAACATTGAATGTAGCCACCATTCTTGTGCTCATCTTTTGCCGTGGGTTATATTTGTCGGCTAGTTATATGGTTCCTCCAATTATATTAAAAGGATAATATTATGATTCATAAAGAAACAAAAATAATATTCTGATTTAGATGACCTGGACACCCAAAGCTGAATCTTATCCTAAAACAAAATCTTACAAGGATGTTTTGTTTATCAAAAAGCTTTAAGAATATCTGTGAGCGGCAAGTGACGTGCCATGTGTTTATATAATCTAAATTACTCACAAAAAAAAAAAAAGGAAGAAGTAGATAAGCTTGTATTAGTACCATGAATTGCATTGTATACATTAGGTAGATGTTTGCTTTCTCATAATAATCAAGTACTCTATAATAAACATCAAGCTGGGTGAAGCCTAGGCATTTCAAACTTCTTAGAACAATGCCAGGATCAAATTTCCATTTATTACAGAATGTTTGCTGGCGTGAAACCTGCCTCTTTTATAAATCACCATTCAGTTAATAATTAATATGGTGTCTATATGGTAAAGAAACGATAGATGGTACTATTTGCCTCAATGTTAATGGCAATAACAAAGTTCTGAGGATGGTGCTTGGATTTCCCTCTCAGACGGTAAAATATGCATGATATTCATGAGCAATTTATCACACACAATTTCTAGTAGAATGCATATCCAAGAAATTGGCCAAAACATTTATGGAGGCACCCTTGGACAAAATTAAACCACACTCGCCGCCAATAAGGATTGATCCAAAGTATAATCACCAACAATAACATCACTGTGACATAGGATGCAGCAAAAGTCCAATAGAAGGAAGTGAAATCAATTGCAAAATCATTTTCCTCTGCATCATTTGATGGAGTTGAAGATGGTGGTGTTGCAATGCCTCTATTGCTAATATTCCAGGAAAGATGTGGATTCCCTTTGTAGCTGCTCTCATCAAAGGTGGCAAATTGTCCCTTTTCTGGTGCTCTTCCTGACAAATTGTTGTAGGAGACATTGAAGACGGATAAGTAGTGCAAATCCTGTAATTGAAGAGGAATTTGTCCACACAAGTTGTTACCAGAAAGGTCTAAGCTCTCAATACTTTCTAGCTTGTGGAAGCTTTCTGGAATTGGTCCATTCAAACGGTTGTTAGAAAAGTTAAGTGCATGAAGGGCTTGAAGATCTTCTATTTGGGTTGGAATTTCTCCTGTGAATTGATTAGACGACAAATCCAATCCTGACATGATATAAAGGATGTCACCTTTATATGAGAGCGATAAACCTTTTGTTATAAACTGCACTGTATCTTCGCCATACAACAAACTTCCCTCGCCATAAGAAAAAATGAAGTAGTCATAATGATAAAAATACGATGGATCAATGCTTATTGAAGGGTTCGATATATCCAACCTAAGGTCCAGATTTCTCTCCCCAAAGGATAGATTATTGATACAAGAAGGTAAAGATCCAATGAAGTTGTTGCGAGAAAGGTCTAAGATATTGATATTTGTTAGTTGGCATATCTGACTTGAAAGTTGGCCTTGTAATTGATTACCTGCCAATAAAAGGAACCTCAATGACTCAAGCTTATAGATGCTCTTTGGAATGCTTCCAGTAAAATTGTTGTCTCTCAAATCAATAGTCACCAGAGAGGAGCTGTTTAATAATGCTTCAGGTATCGTTCCATTAAGATTGTTACCCCGCAAATGAATGAATTTTGCTAGTGACATGTCGAAGCAAGAGGGTATTACATCAGAGAATCTATTGTGAGATAGATCTAAATAACCAAGGTTTTCAAGCTGGCACAATTCTTTTATTATTTCACCTTCAAACTTGTTCCTTGATGCACTTAAGATGTAGAGCCCAAGTTTGCCGATCCAACTAGGAAGTGTTCCATTGAAATGGTTATAATCCATCATCAGAAAAATTAAGCCTGCCATATTGGTCATAGGTGTAGAAAAAATTTTCCCCTGCAAGTTGTTATTTGATAAGCTCATAGACCATAATGAGACACACCCGAGAAGAATCTGCTTTGGCACTTCTCCTGAAAAATTATTGTAGGCTAGATCCAACATTAACAAATCTGACATCTCTCCAATTGAATTGGGAACATGACCAACGAACAAATTGCCTGAGACATTAAAATAATTCAAATGTGGGAGGAAGAGTCCAATGTTGTTGGGGAGCTCACCTTGGATTTGGTTGTTCGATATGTCTAAGTCATTGAGTTGGCCAAGGCGATGATGTAGATCAAAGGGTAGTTTGAAAGATCCAGTGAAAGAGTTATCTTTTAACAAGACAGCTTCAAGTTTTGGATTGTTCACTAGTAACCAATTGGGAAACATACCAACCAAATTATTGTATGAGAGATCAATGTAAGTCAAGCCACGTTGGTATGAAAGAAAAGTTGGAATTCCTTTTGCCGGTATATTTACCTGACAGTGGGAGATTTCGAGAAATTCCAACTGAAATGAAGGAATCCAACGGTGATTTTCAGTCTCCACATGAAACTTATGGGTATTATTATTCATTTTTCCTAGTTTTAATACCTTGAGTTTTGAATGGTTAGCAAGTGTGCTTAATGAGAATAAGCCCTCGAAGTTGTTATTTGAGAGGGAAAGATACTCAAGGGATGAAAGGTGGGCAAACAAAGGTGCTGGAACATTCCCACTTAAGAAGTTATGTGAGAGATCAAGAGCTTTAAGAGATGTCAAATTGTCAAGGCATGTGTCCAAAGTTCCTGTAACATAATTGTTGGAGAGATCTAGCTTTTGAAGTTGCTCCATCTTACATAAACCTGGATCCAACGAAAAAATTACAGCATTTAAGAGAGGACTTCACTAGTTTGTGAAGGCTGGTAACCTATCAAATATACCTTAGTTGAAAGCAAGGAAGAAAATAAAATAAAGTAAAATGATAGACAGGATACTTGTAAAAAATGATATATTTACTCACCTTGAATTAACAAAGATCCGTTGAGGCCTGAAGAATCAACAAATATATTATCACATTCTAGTATTAAATACTAAAAATCTTTCCGGAGTTACAAATTCATTGACTAGTAAGACATTTAATAACCAAAAAAATCTCATTTGTATTTAGATGTTCACACTCAGTTAATAATATATAAACTTCTAATTATCTACATATACTTTTAAATTACTGCCTCTGTCCCTTGGAGAATTCCCTTTTTTATTTAAAAACAAAAAAAAAAGAAAAAAGTGGTTCGTCACAATATAAATGGATTGCAACTTTCAGATGAACGTTAAGAGTTCGAATTGACACTTTGAAGAGATTTATCTGACCATCACATACATTATGAAAATATTCGATATTTTGAATATAAATGTGGAGAGTGCAATAATAGTGCTACCTTCATAGAATTTGAAGGCTACTGGCTCAAATTTTAAAAGCAGTA
>JAVHNL010000038.1:0-25000 GCA_031216105.1 Dalbergia cultrata | reverse complement strand
GGATCTACTGCTGCAGAATGCTTCATGAACTTTTGTGGGAGAAGTGAATATTTTAAAATTTTGAGGGATTTTTTGGTTGAATCAGGTATTTTGTATTCATCTTTGGCATAGTTAGTTTCCATCTCAACATTAAAGCATTCCTTTTGGGTTCTATGACTATTTTGTTCTGTTGCGAATGTCATGTTATCCCTGCTAAAATTGTGGTTATTAATTGAAACGAGTGAAATAACTTGGCAATGGCAAGTAGTTAATTCTAGTGTTGAGGAGATAATACTTGAGAAGTGGGGTTTAAAATGCTTATAGGACCTCATGATCAAGCATGGATTTTTAAAATTTTGACTTGTGTCTATAAATTCTTGGCCAAAAAGTTGATTTAGTGGCATAGTTGGGGCTACTTGTTCATGAAGGGGAATGCTCTTAAAGTGGTAAAGAAGTCAAAATCTTTCACTTGTGCCTGTTGAGTGATTTTTTTTGAAGACAAATGCTAGATATACAAAATGTATACAATTGTTTTTTATAAATTGATGATGAATTAGTAAGTCTGTGGATTTTCCTATGCAATTAATTTAGATTAGATCTACGCAAAAGATTCACCACATACAAGAGCCCCCTCGGTGTAGCTATTCATATGTATGGCATTTTTTTTTATTACTGAGGGTTTGTTTGATTGAGGAGTGAAAATGGGAATGTAAATTTCTTTAAATAAATTTCATTTCTAAATTTACAAATAAAATTTATTTATGAAAATTTATACCTTATTTTTATTCACTAATCAAATATACACTAAAAGTTTGGGCTTTCTATGAGTTGGAGCTGACTTTTACATATCCATCTTGGACCAATGTGACCCCTTCAAATTCTATGTACACAAACTAAATTGTAAATTTGTAGCACTAACAAAAAAAAAAAAAAGCTCATTTGTAGCAATGAAAGGATGAGGATTTGGCCATGAAATTCTTAGTGACAAATATCCATGGAGCAAGCTACTGGCAGAATTTCGACCAAAACATTAATTAATGGCAAAAAAAAACAGCAAAATAAGAAACGTGCGTGCTATATATATATAACACATACTCTCCGGATTTGTGGTATCTGAATTCATACTTGTGGTATAGGTTATAGCTATGGAAGTAGAACACTGTTGAACGTAGAAATACCAAATTGTATATCACTAATGTTACAACTTACAACACATGAAAAAGACATACCATCCAACTCAAAAAAAGAAAGGAAAAAAAAATGAAATACCATCACAAGCTGATTATGTAAAGAAAAAAGAGAAAACACCATTGGAATTCTTCAAACAGTAATTTTACAGCCTCATATGACATAGACCAAATCTATTTATTTCAAAGTCCAATTCTACGTATATCTTCATTCTTGCACTTGCATCTAGATTTCATTCTAGATCAGAAGCGAGTAGGAGTAGTGCATCTGCAATGATTTGCAAATTCATTTTCATCATGTGATCCAAAAAAAAAAAAAAAGAAATAGATACAGATTAATAAATATTTAATTTTTCAGTGTCGGTAGTGTAAACATATTTTTTTTCACAGAGTCATCAAATCACATATAGCCATAATGACTTTTCAATTTCATAAGCATGATATTGCTTGGCACATGTCACGAGGAAGAATCGGATCTGATACATAAATAATTGGAATAGTAATGTGCTGCAATTTGGCTAGTAACGAAACTTGAAAGAAGGAAAAACAATTGTTTAAAAAGGTTGTTAACATTCTGAAAATGATTTCTATAACTTTTCTTAAGAGCTGTAACCGAGAAAAAGCAATAAATAAATGGGGCTAGGGTGAAAATTAAATTAACTTTAGTTTTAGTAGATAAACTTATGTTATATAAGCTATTATTTCTCTGTTCCATATATAAGAAGCAATTCTCAATTGCTATAACTAAGATGTAAGGAAAGAAATTAAGAAACAGAAATATAGAAGCTATTATATACAGACCTGCTAGTTTCTGAATAACTTGCCACAGTTGGCCATAATCACTATGCCACCATTACATGTATGTAGTCTATTAGCCTGTTCAGAAACATGAGGTAAGCGCTTCTCCAAGGCCTCCAAAGTAAAATTATCCCTAAAAAGCCCCAAAAGCCCGTGAAAAATCCTAGCCCCATGCTCATATATAATGCTTCATAAAATGTTGAACTCTCATCTTTGTCACGTGCTATTGGTTCTTGAGGCTTTATTGGTGTCATGTCTTCAGGACAACTTATGTTAAGTTGATCACCACAAAGATCAAGATTTCCTTCAAAACTAGAGGCCCCAAAGGTCTGCAATTGTCTTCCAAATGGGATTCTTCCCGAGAGAAAGTTGTATGACAAGTTTAACACACTTAGACGATCAATTTGAGAAAGAGTTTGAGGAATTTTGCCAAATAAATTGTTTCTTGATAAGTCAAGAAAATCCAATGAAGCTAAATTCCCGATCCCAAAAGGAATTTCTCCACTTAAATTATTTCTTGATAAATTCAAAGAAACTAATCCAATCAAATATCCAAGCTCTTTCGGGATTTCACCAGTTAAATGATTGCTTGAGAGATCAATGCTATTAAGATTCAACTCCGGGTCTTTGAACCCATATTCCACACCTTTCCACATCAATTTGATGTTAAGCCTGTAATAGCTAAAATAGAGATAATAAAAACTATAATCATCAATAATTTCACTACTTTCACCGGAACTCATATTGTCCCCATATATAGAATTTAGAGTGTCGGTTGAGTTGATACTCTTCATAGACATTGCAGTGAAATTCTTTAAGCATGTTGGAATTTCATTTGATAATTTATTCCTCGAAAGGTCCAACAATTGAATTTTTCTCAAATAACATAAATGCATAGGGAGATTTCCAGAAAAGCGATTCCCAACCATGCTTAAGACTATCAATTGCTGCAAACTTTGACCTATCCATGAGGGTATTGGGCCGGACAATAAATTTTCACCAACATCCAACAGATATAAATTGGTGCAATTCTTCAAAGTGGAAGGTAGTTCTCCATCCAATCTATTGTTTCGTAAAACCAAAGCTTCCAATCTAGCAAGAGTCCCCATGGATAGTGGAATCTTCCCTGACAAGTTGTTATTACTTAGATCAAGAAACAATAATGAGTTTACATGTCCCCAACAATCTGGTAGTTGTCCCTTTATTTGATTGTTTGCTAAAATTAAAGCTGCTAAGCTTCCAGTAGTGTCGTCACACAAGAGTGGAAACAAATCTGAAAATTTATTTCCAGAGAGATCTAACATTGAAGCATATTGTAGGAACGATGGAACTACACCCTCGAATTGATTAGAATTAAAAAATATAGATGGTCCATAGAGAAGCTTTGGTGGTAAATTTGGAATTCTTCCTATGAAATTGTTGTGAGACATATTCAACACATCAATATATTGCAAGTTGTTCCAAAACCATTCTGGTACAGAGCCATTAAATCCAGCATCAGAAATATCTAGGTATTCTAAGTGACTTTGAGTCTGGAGCCAGCTTGGAAAGCTAGGACCCAACTTGCAAGATGCTAGTCTCAATGTTGATAATTGGAAAGGAGGAACCCAATCAGGGACAAGTTTTAGAGACAATGAGTTGTATGATAAGTCTAGGGATTTTAATTTGGAAAAGTTTGTGAGATGCGCTTCAGTGACGTCACCCTTCAAAGAATTCCATCCCAGAGACAAATACTCCAACTCAGATAGCAACTCTATGCTTGTAGGTAGCATGCCAGTAATCCGGTTATAAGACAAAGACAAAGTATGAAAAACGTGTCTGTTGCACCATGAAGAATTTTGAATGAAGCTTGAAATGTCCCCACTCAAGTTGTTGTTGGATATGTTCAATGACTGCAAGGTGCAAACATTGCCAATGGAAGATGGAATTTGGCCTTGCAATTTGTTGTTGGAGAGATCCAGATCTTCAAGAGAATTCATAACATTGCCAAAATCATCTGGAATCGGGCCTTCTAACAAGTTTGAATAAAGATTAAGGCTGTGAAGATTGGTGTTGGTGGTGAAGTTAAAGAGCCAATGGAATATTGCCGATGAGGTCAACAAGTTAGAGGAGAGATCAAGGTCGACAAGAGAAGATGAAGAATTCATGGCTGAAGCAGATGGCACAATAAAACTCCTATCCAACAGACTACAGTTTTGTAGATAAAGCTTTTCAAGTTTGGAGCTGAGGTTGAAATTGCCATGAAATATTGATGTTGTCAAATTGTTGTAAGAAAGGTCAAGGATCAGAAGAGAAGGAAAATTCAAATAGACAGGAGACGAAGAAACAAGATTATTATCTCTAAGATAAAGCTCTTGAAGATTATTGCTGAAGTTGGACAACAACTGAAATGTCAATGATGTCAACATATTACTAGACAGATCAAGGATGGTGAGAGAATTGGAAAAGTTGGAGTGTGAATCAAACAATGATCGAATATCATTGTCTGAAAGACTACAACTAGTTAGCCTCAATTCTCTCAAGTTTGGAATAAGTTTATTGATCATTTGAAGCCAAAAGTGAGAGTTGCCAAGACGCAATGAAGTCAAGTCAAGATTTGTTAAAGAAGAGAGATTAGACAGCCACTCTGCATCTTTAGTTTTGAGATCAAACTCACCACTGAGCCTGAGAGTATGCAGCATTGGAAGACTCCCAGTCTGAAAAGGGATTTCTCCAGAAAGATAATTACTACCTCCAAGGTCAAGACACCGTATCTTCCCCAGATTTATAAGTTGATTCGGGATTTCTCCTTCAAGATAATTGTTGCCCAAATTCAAATATCTCAGCTGTGTAAGCTTCCCTAATTGATGAGGGATTGCTCCAGCAAGATTATTATTATTAATATCAAGATACTGCAACCGTGAGATATTTCCAATTTGATAAGGAATGCTCCCACTAACTACAGAATCTGACAGGTTGAGATATCTTAATTTAGCAAATAAGCCAACGAGTTCTGGGATATAAGACAGAAGAAAACCATTGTGACTGAGGTCCAAATATTCCAAATTTTGCAAGTCAATCAATGATGAGATATTGATTTGACCACGCAAATAATGGCCATCCGACCCACGAAGATCAAGCTTGAGTACATGACCTGTTTCATTGCTGCATTGAATGCCTTCCCATTTGCAACAATCTCCACTACTCTGATTCGCCCTCCATGCAGACAGCTTGCCCTCGGCATCAAGGATCCTTTGCTGGAAGGTGAGGAGTGCTTGTCTCTCCCTTTCTATGCACTTTACTTCTTCATGCTTGCTTGGCCAGCTGTTTCCAAGGACAGATCCTGCATCATACAATATAAGCAGCAGTAGTGCATAAAAAATTTTGGAAAAATACCAGCTCATCGTAAGTTTTCGGATTTGAAATATCTGCAATATTTCAATGAATTTAATACAAGCAAAGCAACAAAGACGGATTTATGACAAGTGTTTCTCTTTACTTGCTTGGCAATGAGAACTCACAAGCTAGATGTATATATAGATGAACAATGGTTGGTCCCCAGGTGCAAGGTGAAAAGTATTTCACGTCACAAACAGGTCTCAGAATTAGTGAATGAATAGTGTTATTTATATTGGTATAAGATATCGTGTCTACTCACAATTCATCTATCATTAGATGGCAAATGAATCTCATTTAAATAAAGTCCACATTTCATTTAATAATAAATAAAATATGAATCGATACGATATCTCATATCTTATGAATATAAATAACAATTTTCTTCGTATATACTATTATTTGTATGACAAAGTGATAAAGTCTGTAGTTTTTAATGTATATTATAAATTTATTGTGATAGAATAACGGTTTGTTTTTCCTCCTTTGGTCACAAAAGTCAAATATAGACATGAGCTGCATGTAATGTTTAGTGACGTAATCTCTCTACCAACCCGCAACTGCAACCTCACTTACAGCATATGAGGTGCGTCTTTGCACACCAAGCATTTGAGCACAGAGAAGAGGAATTGTGGGTGTACTTAAAACTCTTAAATCCTTATTATTTAGGATTTTTAAGTTGAGTAAAGTATGTTCATCTTTTATATCATATTTACATGATAAAATATTTAGTTATCATTTTTATCTATAAATATAAGTTTTAAGTTAAATCACATAAATTTTAGGTATTCTTTATTTTATATTTTTACATATTTATTTTGCATCTTTCTGTTTATACTTTTTGAGCCTATTATTTCACAATATTTATGCGGGCTCACGAATTTTGAATAAATACCACTTAAAAACAAGGAAATATTAATGGCAGATAGTTTGTAATGGTTTCTCAAGAATTCATTAATTTCTCATTTAACACTCTCCATCTTAAATATTAAAAATTCTATACTCACTGTACATTATTCAATACATCAATTGATCTTGAACTCGTATGGAAAGTATTCTTGCCCCAAATTTGGTTTTGGGTTAACCAATATTTATAGTGTTTATTTATTATTATTTTTTTGGCCTTTTTTTTTTTTTGGGGCGCCCGGCCGCCTGGGGGTATCTTAGATCACCTCCATTTAAGTACATGTACTGCCCGTCTTTATCTTTAGATCACCTCTATTTATTTTTATTTAATTATTTTACACAGGTTTCTATAGTTTTACTTAACCTTTATTTAGACTTTTATAATTAGATCATATAGTATATAACATTTTCAACTAGATTCATGTCATTATAAAAACTAGAATATCCTATCAATATTTCATTTTCATTTTTATCTCCCACTTTACCCTCTCATTAAAATGAAATATTTCATAAATATTTTATTTTTTATAATAGCAAATCTTGATTAAAAAATCTCATATACTATAAGAATAAAATTACAATGCAAGTGTTTAAACAATAAATATTCTAATTAAAAAATTAAGTAAAATTATATGAACTTACAGAATCATGATAAATCTACTATAAGAAAACATAGAGTTCATTTTAAGGATGACTTCAGACTTCAAGCAGTGATAACTCCTACAAAATCTTATTGCTTTTTATTATATTAGAATTTTGAAGATAATGATTTTTAAATTTATAATCTTATGTATGTATGTTATCCGAATCCTTTATCATTAACTCAATTCTAGTGACTTCTATAAAAATTTAATTTAAATATACATGGAATTAATTCATTTTTCTAAGTGGAATTGGAATTGCACTTTATTTCCTGAATTACATATTATATGCATTTTATTAGGCTATATATTTTAAAAATATATAGTTTTGACCCTTAAACTATTTTGAATATACAAATTGATCATTATGTTAATTTTTCTATCAATTATTAATAAAGATATCACAATTTGAATAAGAAATTTTAAAATATCAAGTCACATATTTAAGAAAATTTAGGGAGTTAATTTACATATATTTAAAATTTAGAGAATATAGCATATTTACTTTGATTAATAACATATTTATAAAAGTTGAAGAATCATATTGTACATTTTTTAAGTTTAAAATTCAAAATGTAAAGTACAATTTTTCATTTTTTTTAATTGATTATTCATTGTTATGTTTTACTATAATAAATAACATATTTATAAAAGTTGAAGAATCATATTGTACATTTTTTAAGTTTAAAATTCAAAATGTAAAGTACAATTTTTCATTTTTTTAATTGATTATTCATTGTTATGTTTTATGATTTTTAACTCATTTTATAGGTTAGAAAATTAAGTAGCTAAGCTGATCACATCAAATTGGAAAAACTGAAACTTGTACAATGACATGGTAATGTTAGTCTTCTTACGAATATGTGAAAGCGAGGCAAACTTATCAGACCTATCTATTTATCTTTGAAAAATTCGGTGAGTCAAATTTTGGAAAAATACCAGCTCATCATAAGTTTTCGGATTTGAAATATCTGCAATATTTCAATAAATTTAATGCAAGCAAAGCAACAAAGGCGGATCTTGCTTGGCAATGAGAACTCACAAGCTAGATGTACATATAGATGAACAATGGTTGGTCCCCAGATACAAGGTGAAAAGTGTTTCACGTCACAAACAGGTCTTGGAATTACCGAATTAGTATAATTATTTATACTCTATCAAATATAATATCGAGTAATAATTTATTTATTATTAGATAAAATATAGATTTTATTCAAATAAAATATATTTTTTATCTAATAATAAATAAGATGTGAGTTGATATAATACCTCATATTTTATAAATATAAATAATATATTAAATTAATTAAGAGCGCTATTATCTGTACCATAGTAATAAAGCCTGTAGTTTTTAATGTATATTATAAATTTATTGTGATAGAATAAGCGGCTTGTTTTTCCTCGCTGGGTCACAAAAGTCAAATATAGACATGAGCTACATGTATCTAGCTGCAAAAGTTGGTGTGCACTGCATTTATTGCAATGTTTAGTGACGTAATCTCTACCAACCCGCAACTGCAACCTCATTGACAGCATGCGAGCCTATGAGGGGTATCTTTGCACATCGAGCATTTGAGGCTTGAGCACAGAGAAGAGGAATTGTGCTTGTATTTAAAACTTGATTTTTTGTGGGATATTATCATTTTGTATTCTTATTTTTTGGGTTTTTAAATTGAGTAAAGTATATTTATTTTTTATATCATATTTATATAATAAAATATTTAATTATCATCTGTATATATAATTTTTGAATTGAATCACATAAATTTCAAATATTATTTATTTTATATTTTTATATATTTATTTTACATCATTCTATTTATATTTTTTGAGCCCATCATTTCACAACATTTATGCAAGCTCACGAATTTTGAACAAATACCACTTAAAAACAAGGAAATATTAGTGGCTGATAGTTTGTAATGGTTTCTCAAGAATTCATTAATTTCTCATTTGACACTCCCCATCTTAAATATTAAAAATTCTATATTCACTGTACATTATTCTATACATCAATTGATCTTGAACTCGAATGGAAAGTATTCTTGCCCAAAATTTGGTTTTAGGTTAGCCAAACCTCCATTTAAGTACATACACCGCGCGTCTTCATCTTTAGATCAACTCTATTTATTTTTATTTAATTATTTTACACGTCTCTATAATTTTATAGACTTTTAGAATTTAAAAATTTATAATTAAATCATATAGTACATAACATTTTCAACTAGATTTATGTCATTATAAAAACTAGAATATCCTATATGAATATTCCATTTTCATTTTCTTCTCCTCCTTTACCTTCTCATGAAAATGAATTATTTCATAAATATTTTATTTTTTATAATAGCGAGTCTTGATTAAAAAATCTTGTACACTATCAGAATATAATTACAATGCAAATTTTTAAACAATAAACATTCTAATTAAAAATTAAATAAAAATATAGGAACTTACAAAATCATGATATATCTACTACTAGTCGTTTGACCATATGATGCATGGAGAGATAATAAAAAATAACTTGTTGATTATTATAGAAAATAAATTATAATTTATTTAAATATATTTTATAGAAAATTGAGTATATAAATTTATCTTAAAAATAGGTTAACAGTTAAATAATTAAATAAGAGGATAAAATATAAATGTGACGTTTTGTTTTATATTTTATTTTGAATATCATGTTTATAAGGTTGAAAAAATCTTGATAAATAACCTATAACTTATAATAAAGAGCGTACGTTATGAAAATTTTGCACATTTTGAAAGATGAAATTGTTGAATAAAAAAAGAGAATAAATGGATAATTTTACTATATTATGAACTATTTATAGATATGACGATGAGTATCCATAAGAAATGGGACATGTCCCGCGCCTCCTATCTTCGTTTAGAATTTTACCTCTTATCCCTTTCCCTATCCTTTTACGGGTCCTTATTTCCCATCTCCCGTGGAGATTTTAAATCCCTGTGATATTCAGTGGTATAGAAAAACTTTAAAAATATTTTACAATTTGAAACATAAATATCCATAATAACAAATACTGTTAATGTAATATAATCCAAATTAAAATTAAAAATGCATGCATAATACAAATACAATAAAAATAATTAAAAAATTGAAGGTGTATTATCCATATCCCTATTCTGTTTAACAAACGGGAACTTAGTCCCCATTGATTGTGCATGTGAAGAGAAAATATGTCCTAACTTCTTTTTCCATTGGGTAATTCTCAATTGTACCCACATTCAAATTTTTTTTATCATCTCTAGCCATTTATATCTTTCTAGTAAATTAAAATATTTAATTTATAAAAATATTTTTTTTATTCATAAAAATAATGAATAAATTTAATTTATATGATTTCAATTACACGCCATTTCCTTGTACATCCTTTTAACAAATTAAAATATCAATTTTAAAATATATGTTATAATTAATGTGTAATGATTAGTAAAAAACAATATAATTCTAATTTATATAATATCAATTATTAGAGTAGTATATCAATTATAATATTATTTTTAATAAAAAAGAAATATAATTTTTTAATTTTTTAAAATTAATAAATATTTAGTATCATTATCAAAGAAGTGTAAATTGTGGAATTGATTTTTTTAAATATTTTAGTATTGAAAAATTGAAGGTATTTTTTTTCAAAAAAGATTAGTATGAAAAAATTATAGAATTGATAGATTGAAAATTTCAAGTTGTAAAAAATTAAATAGGATATAGTGATATAGGTATATAGATAAATTTTTTTATTATGATTTTCAAATGTTCTAGATTTGAAGTTAAATTTTTTTTTCTAATATCATTCTCATTTAGAATTTTGCCTCCATTCTCATCCACATTCCCGTCATGGGTCCCATTCCTTATTCAATGTGGAGATTTGAATCCCTATCGATATTTATGGGTTCATTAAAAAAATCAAAAAGGAAAAATTTTAAAAATACATCATTATCAAAGAAGCGTAAATTGTGGAGTTGATTTTTTTAAATATTTTAGTGTTGAAAAATTGAAGATATTTTTTTTTCAAAAAAATTAGTATGAAACAAGTATGGAATTGATATGTTGAAATGTTCAAGTTGTAATTTTCAAAAGTTCTTGATTAAAAGTTAGAAAATTTTCCCCTAATTCCGTCCTCATTTAGAATTTTGCCTCCATTCTCATCCAAGTGGAAGACTTTTTATTTAATGAGTATGAAATATTAGTATTATATCAATTATTATCATATTTGATTATGAATATATTAACATATTAGTATTATAATGAGTCTTAAATATTTGATTAAGAATAAATTTGGTAGAAATTGAATTTTGAATTATTATCATATCAAAATCAATCAATTAGCAATTTGTTAACAATCTGATCCATCCATTTTTTAATTAGAAAAAAATATGGTGATTTTAAAGCTTATTTATTTTGGAAATACTTCCTTTATACTTTTTTGTATCACCTTTATAATGTGAGGCTATTAATGATTTAATTATAGATCATAATTATATTGACATGGATTCTCTCTTATTACAAATTGTAATATTTGATTTTATTTCATATGAAAAATAATTAATAAGTAAATTATAAATTAAGATTAAAAAAATTTTAGACATAAAGATTGAGAAAAGTGGAAGCCTAAATCACTGTATGAGTTACACGTGAATCCTATATCACTATATGAATGACACGTGTAATAATTTCCAAAAAATGACTTGATTTGAAATATTAAAATAGTAGATAATATGAGACTATTAATGGTTCTTAATTTAATTGTAGATCGTAATTATATTTACATGAGTTCTCTCTTAGTGCAAATTATAATATTTAATGATTGTAATATTTGATTTGATTTCATATAAAAATAATTAATAAGTAAATTATAAATTAAGCTTAAAAAAATCTTTAGATATAAAGATCTAGAAAGGTGTGACCTAAATCACTGTATAAATGACACATGAAGCCTAAATTGTTGTATGAATGACACATGTAATAGTTTCCATGAAATGACTCTGAAGTATTAATATAGTAGATAAGAAAACATAGAGTTCACTTTAAGGATGACTTCATACTTCAAATAGTGATAACTCTTACAAAAGCTTATTGCTTTTTATTATATTAGAATTTTAAAGATAATGATTTTTAAATTTATAATCTTATGTGCGTATGTTATCCAAATCCTTTATCATTAACGCAATTCTACTAACTTTTATAAAAATTTAATTTAAATATACATGGAATTAATTCATTTTTCTAAGGGGAATTGAAATTGCACTTTATTTCCTGAATTACATATTATATGCATTTTATTAGACTATATATTTTAAAAATATATAGTTTTGACCCTTGAACTATTTTGAATATACAAATTGGTCATTATGTTAATTTTTCTATCAATTATTAATAAAAATATCACAACTTTAATAAGAAATTTTAAAATATCAAGTTATATATTTAAGAAAATTTAGGGAGTTAATTTACATATATTTTAAAATTTAGAGAACATAGCATATTTACTTTTATTAAAATACATATTTGTAAAAGTTTGAAGAGTCAAATTGTACATTTTTGAAGTTTAAAATTCAAAATGTAAAGTACAATTTTTCATTTTTTTAATTGATTATTCATTATTATCTTTTATGATTTTTAACTCCTTTTCTAGGTTAGAAAATTAAGTAGCTAAGCTAATCACATCAAATTGGAAAAACTGAAACTTGTACAATGACATGGTAATGTTAGTCCTCTTATGGATATGTGAAAGCGAGACAAACTTATCAGACCTATCTATTTATCTTTGAAAAATTGGGTGCGTCAAATTTGAAAAATCTTAAACGTTGATGGTTGCTTGAGTACCTATAGATTTGCAAGGGTATTGGAATCCTCACTAGCTTGCCCAGTAAGAGACTGCCACATAGAGTCAGGCAGTTAGCAATCATTGTCAACAATTTATTTTTTAAAATTAAAATTAGAATAAAAATATGAATTGAAAATAACAATACATGTATTAAAAGGTGTATATGTGCACGTATACAACTTACAAGGGTATTATATACTGTGTATTATTCAGAATTTCAGATCAAACAGACAAAAAAAAAAAAAAGAAGAGGAATACAAATCCAAAAAATCTGATATTGAAGGAGCCCAAGAAGAAACCTAACCCCATTTCATTCCCAAATCTCAATCCGTGAACCATAATCCATCTGAAGAAGACCAAACAGCCATCGAAAATCACAGCAACAGCTTCACCTTCGTGAAGCAGCAGGCCAGCAGCCGCAGCAGCTGGCAATACCTTGCAAGCTCCTTCACGCTCACAGGAAGGTGCTGCAGATCTTTTTTTTTTTTTAATTTGATTTGAAAAACACACTATTAAGTTGTACATATATATACACGTATACATCTTTAATACATGTATTATTATTTTTAAGTTCTCATTTTTATTCTAATTTTTATTTTAAAAAATAAATTGTTGACAAGGATTACTAAGTTCATGTGTCAATCTACTGGACCATCTAGTGAGGGTTCCAATGCTCTTGTAAATCTATGGATAGTCAATCAATCACAATTTAAATTAACTAATTTTCAACTCAATTTGTTTCATCTGTGAATTAAATGGGTTAACCCACCATTGGAAAAAAATTATTATCCTAAATTATTAAAAAAAGGTTTTTATATTTTCTTTTAGAAAATATCTATCATAATTTATGTGACAAAAATATAGTAACGGAATTTGTTGGGATTGAGGATGACTTTGAGTGGAATAAACATTTATTCTGTTAAGGGTTTTGCTAACTAGTGTCTTAAGAACACTATTAAGGATTTAAAGTGATAAGTTTCTAAACTTCATGATAGTTCCCATGTGTTTAAAAAATAAAAATGCATCTTTCCAAGGTAAACTTCCCATTTTTGTGTAAGTATATTGACTTCTCAAAGACACAAAAAATTAAATTTTCAAAGTTGATTTGATTTTTATTGAAAGGAACCTTTTCATATAATGATTGAGGTAATGTGCATAGAGCATATCACATGAGAGTAATGATTCATTATGAAAGTGAAATTAGTTAATCTTAACTATTGAGTCTTACTTGAATTATCAAGATTTGTTACAACTAATTTTGGAACGTTATAGGCACGTGAAGAATCTCATCCACATGAAAGTCTCATGATTGTTGAGTTGTACTAGATGTATAGTTTACTTATAAAAATTCATTTTCAGTCATAAACCACTTGTGTTTCGAAATCATAACTAACAACATGAATTCATTTATAAATTAAGTTTGAACCATAATCACAATATATAATGAAATTGAGTTGCTCACTACATAAAAGAATCATAAAACTATAAATTCATAATTACAATACAAATCACTGTGCAAAAAAAAAAAAAAAGTGTATGGTCTGGGACCTTACCCGCACAACACTACAGCACTCTACAAAATCATACTAATGCTTCACTATAACGTGAAGCTCACTAAATTGAAAACTATAGCTGTTGGGAAGGAGGCTGTGAAGGATTTGATGCAGTAGTTGTATCTAAAATGGAAAGGAGAGGAATGGGTGAGTTTTATCTAAAAACTCAATGAGTAAATTCTCACATATAATTGCACATGGGACAATAAGAAAGGATATATATAAATAATAAAGAATGAATCAAAATCTTTTCTATCTATAAGACATGATAATTGTAATAATAAAACAAAAACATTCTTCTCTGGAATTAATAGAGAGACAGAATGTAACATCCCCTGCTGCTTTATGGATTGACGACTGTCCCCACAAACCAACACGGGTCTTTTCAGCATGCTTTGTCCTCACTCACACGCTTCCTAGGAAAACTTCCCAGGAGGTCACCCATCCCAAAATTACCCCAAGTCAAGCACGCTTAACTATGGAGTTCTTTCAGTTTGAGCTACCGAAAAGAAGATGCATCTTGTTGATATAGGTAGTACGAATCAATTCATATAAGCACTCCTCAATTATATAGTCTCATACCTATACAGTCTTAGGATCCCTCTCATTCGGGTGTGTAATCGGTTCATTCATGTACCCCTCCGCTTAGAGGACCTTGCGAGGAGCCGCTCCTTGTCCGTGCCCTCTTTGCACCGGCGATCACTCCTCGTCCTCGTCCCCGGACGTTACACAGAATATCTAATAATTGTAAGATGATGCTCTGTCCCTCATGAAGAAGAGCATCTATATAAGATATAGCGGTCCATCATGAACCGCGTCCCTCGAAAACTAATTTCTATAAGGATAATTTGCCCCTCGTGGGGACTTGTGTACCAAAGTTAACAAATTAACTGTCATTAACTCATAGCTCTATTTTTCTCTTTAACTCCTTATTCTAAAATCAGGATATATATTCTATATATTTTTTTATGGATTATTATAATACTATATGGAAAAAATTATATCTATTATTATATAGATATACGATTATTATATATATAGAGAATTATATTATGATATAGTAGAATTTGTCTTTTTAATTAAATGTTTAGTAAAAAAGTTAGTTAAAAAGAAAAGAAGAAAAACGTCCATTGTCTAATGAATAGGATAGAGGTCTTCTAAACCTTTGATATAGATTCAAATCCTATTGGATGCAAATTATGTAGATTATATATAATTGAAATGGATTCTATGAATTTAAATTTAACAACTCTTTAATTATTATGCATAAGTTCACTTTCTTAATCTCAATCATAGGTTGCTACAATCATGAGCTAATCTCAATCTTGTCATCACAGTTCAAGTATAGAATCATGAGCTAATTCATATTTAAACTATTAGAAATCAAGAATGGCCTTATGTGCTTGGAAATCAATGATTTTTATGATAAATTTCAAAGCAAAATTTCTAGTTCTTACAAAATATATATGAAATCCACAACATGATAAAACTCAAGATTGAAACTTTTCTATATACTCCTTGATGCTAAAATATGCTTTAATGAAAAAAAAAATAAGATCATAGGATTAAACTCACTCACCTGGAAGGGTGGAATGTGAAGTACCAACACCTATAGAGCTCATGGGAGCAGGAATAATACCAATGTCTGCCAATGAAACAACATAAATACATAAATAACCATAGACTCTCTAAAACAACTCTATGAATATTGGAAAAGTACTCAAAGTTGACACTAAGTAAATGACAGCACCCACAACATGGTGGACGAAGAGAAAAGATAATCTATCGTAAACCATTACCAAATCCTTATCTTGGAGCTTGGAGGAGGAAAGATCGAGTGAGGAGGTAGAAGAAGGAGCTGAAATAGTTAGGGTTTGAATTTTAGGTGTAAAACGTGTATGGGAAGGGTTCATATAAAGAGTGGTCATTTAAACAAAACTCTATTATTTTGGATGTCTATCAGCATTGGCTCACTGCAGCGAACCTGCTAAACTCCCTACTCACTGCAGTGAGTATGGTTGGCTCGCCTATTCGTTGCAGTAAGGATTTCTCGCGACAACGAGCCTATTCTGTAGAATATTGTAGACTTTATCATCTACATGGTTTCCAGCGTACTAGAGGGTTGAGGTGCCAAAGGTTGTGCTAGACTTAGCTAAGGACATGTGGACCTATGGCATTATAAGATTAAAACACCAAGTGAGCATATCAACATTAATTATCATTAATTAACTTTTAATATTGACTATCAATATATGATTATATGGTCCAAGATTTTTTTCTTTTACTCTTAAAATAAACCACCCATCTCATATGATATGCCCCCAACGCGCAAACCACATAAAGATGAAAATAACATAAGAAGCAATAGTTAATAGGAATTGGATTTGTGATTCAGTTCATTATATTTACTCAATTTGTTAATTTGATTCCCTATATATATTTTTTAATTTGCTCTCAAATAATTGTTCTCTCACATAACTAATGAAAAATATTGATGTAGCACAAGTTATCAATATCATATCCATGTATTGAGATGAGTCTTTCCTTCAACCTAAGAGTTCGTTTGGATTTAGAAAACAATTTTTAATCTATTTTCTATTTTTAAAATTTTGTAAAGGAAATAGTAAAAATTAAAAATGAAAACTGAAAACTGAAATCAGAGAATGAAAATAGAAAATTATTTTCTGAAATTTTTTTTTTCATTGACAAAGATTACTCCACGCATAATTGAGATAATGCACATATTGCATAAAGAAAAAATGACACTCCTAACGGTTTCTCTTTTTAATTTTTTATCAAAATATATTGTTAACTATAGCAACAAATATTTAAAATACAAAAGTATTTAATAACTTAAAAATATTAAATAATAATACTAAATAATACTGATTATTTTCAATTAAGTATAGAATGGAATTGAAACTGTGTTAATTAAATGGAAAAAGAATTTTTTATCTTTATTTTTTTAATATCTAGACCCCTTTTTCATTTTAATCTCTTGTGTTACAAATGGTCCTTTTTTAGGTAATTGTTACATAAGAAATCAAATAAAAAATTAAAGAAAATATATAAATTTAAAATGCAAATGAGGATAAGGAGAAAAATCTATTTCGCTTGTCAAAAAATTGTATAAGTTCAGAAACCTAAGTTTTATGTATTTAATTTATTAATATATGATTGTCTTATGGTCACATCTCACCCAACACCAAAGCCGACACGACATCTCACCCAAAAAAAAGCGATATGCACTCATACAAGGAAGACCTAAACGGTGACCTTGAAATTCTTGCAATATAAACTCTAAAAAAAAAAATTACACTATCTCTTCTTAAATTTAGCGCAATTTGACACCCTTTATTTACAAAATTGTCACAAATATATGAATTTTTTTACAATCATATTGTTGTAGATTCATTAATTTAAGTGACAAAATGTATCATATGACATATTTATACATGATTATTAATTGCAAATAATAATATTTTGATTATATTTAATATATCAGTTATTAAAATATCATTTTTATAAAAAAAATTATTATAATTATGAACTTCACCTTCAAGAGAAAAAAAAAGTGTACTTTATCTACATGTCATAATTCTTTCTCTCTAGAATAAAGCATGTTGTATATCTTTATCTTTGTATCACATTCACATCTAATCTAAGAAAATACAAGCAATAAATCTCTTGAAATGGTCATAGAAGAAACCGTGTAGAAAAAAAAAACCATGTTATTTCTTTATTTTTATGTCACATCTAATTTAATATAAGAAAAAGTCAATAAATAAATGATAACTTTTGACTTCGTGTAGTGATAACCCTATAGAAAAAAAAATGTATGGTTTATAATACTTGGCATGATCCATGTACTTTTTATTTTCTAACCCATATTTCTTAGATTAGAAATTTATGTAGAATAGTCACATCAAATTAAAAAATTGAAAGTCGTGTAAGAACTTGGAATTGGTAGTCTTGCTAGTGATTTCTCATATATATATATATATATATATATCCATCAAGTGGTGAAACTTCCAAGTAATGCGGCTCGCATTTAGGCTGGATTTTTTAGAAAGTTAAAAAAAAAATGATCAAAATATTACACATCAATATTCTTTATGAAAAATTTTACTTTATTTTTACTTTCAATGAAATAATGTGACATTATTTTTAATCTTTACAATGAATAGTGATTTTTAGTTGTTTGGCTTGTCATCTATTTTCTTAAAATCTTACTATTGTATTATTACTTTATGGTTTAGATGATGATCAAGCGATTTTTGGCATTGGAAGCACATGCAAAGAAAGCAATTCGCTCTAGTAGAAACCTATGAAGCATAGACACTGATGTCGACACAGGACATGGCACGGAGAGACACCAAACTCAAAAAA
This sequence comes from Dalbergia cultrata, assembly GCA_031216105.1. Classification (NCBI taxonomy): domain Eukaryota; kingdom Viridiplantae; phylum Streptophyta; class Magnoliopsida; order Fabales; family Fabaceae; genus Dalbergia; species Dalbergia cultrata. The sequence continues at coordinate 6,320 of JAVHNL010000038.1, read as the reverse complement.
TTACAGGACACAGCACGACATATATATGTATAATTTTTTTATTTTTTGTATATATTTTTTTGTCTAAATTTACTTTTGTTGTGTTTGTATAATTTTTTATCTAATTAATTCTTCTTCTTTTTTATCAACTAAAGAATTTTCAAAATAAAATGACCTAACAGCATAGGTTCAATCAAATAACTAGGATTGATTTAGGGCTCATGTTGATATTAAAAATTTGAAAAAAATAAAGAAACCAACTTATGCGTGTTCATGGGATATCCAAGCCACGTCCACAGTGAATTAAAGCAGTGTCTAGCCATGTTCGATACGTGTCCGAACTCAAAAAAATTATTTTTTTAATTGAACGTATACAGATGTGTATCCAATATGTGTCATGTGGGTGTCGGACATCAACACATGTTCGACATGTGGACACCATGCTTCTTAGGTAGAAACTTATGCCTATTGGGAACAAAGGAAGAAGCAAAGCACTACTGCTTTTTGGACTAGGGACCAAACAATCACTATGTTAATTTTGGAACTTTACATGTAATATTTATGGAATATTCCATTTCTATGAGAAGGTGAAGAGAAAGATAGAAATAAAATATTCATGAAATATTTTATTTTTATAATGATAAAGACTTGATTAAAAAAATCTTATACACTATAAGAAGCTAATTATAAATTTTTATACATGACATGATTATTTCTTTCTCTTCACCAACCTCTACTAATCACTTCTCTCTCGCTCTTCTCACATCTCTTTCTTAGCTTCAAAACAAGCCCCTTTCTTTGACAATGCCATTAATTAATTACCCTCACCAAATAACAAACTTATGTTTTCATCTTTGGCATACTTTCCATCTGAACACCTGAAAGCGTTCACATTAGATTCTATGAGTGTTTTGTTCTGTTGTCGTGGTCATGTTCATCCATGCTGAAATCGTGGTTTTATATTCAGACGAGTGAAGGTTCAGGAAATACAACAATGCTCTTAAAGTGGTAAAGAAATGGGAAATAATTAAAGTTGTGAGGAGGTCAAAATCTTTGACTGTCACCTATTGTTGAGGGCCTCTAAAATGTTTTTGAAGAGAATTTCAATTCTGTAATTGTCTTGTTATAGAAACCAAGGGTTGATAAAATTTTATCTATTATCAATTACTCTAGATTTTCAAACTCCTAGATTCGCTCACGCATGCTTTATTTATCTACACAAAGAAGATGTAGAAATTCAGACCAAAAAAAATAAAGATGTTGAAATCTATGTACTTGTTTACAGGTTCAACACTTTTTTAAACAAGTGCCTCTTTAATTTTTTTAAGGAGAATTTTAGTTTTGCAAATTTCGTTGTTACAAAAATCAAGCAATAATATTATTTCAATGCCCAAATTTTCAAATACCCTGACACCCCTCTTATAAAATGTATGGGCCCACATTATTTTATATTTTCCACTTATTTTTTCTCCCTATTCTCCCATCTTTTTCTCTAGAGGTTTATGTGTCTACCTCAAAAGAGGTATTGGAATCTCGTTATCCAAAATCAGAGGGTTGATGCAATTCTATGTGTGACTAATAATTCAAGATTTTCCTACCGCAAGAGTTGCTTATGCTCTTATCTGTCTTTTTACGAAAATTTAAAACAATTTAATAAATTTGTGAAGACCGACTGCAACATGACACTTGATACAAATGTCAATGCATGCCTGAATTTCGGTGTAGCAGAGCCATTGAAGTGTATGAACAAGGTTTAACATAAATAAACGACGAATACCTGCGATGTTTGGCATTCAGATTTGGGCTTAGTTGTGCAACTAGGAGCATTGTTGAATGTAGAAATATCAAGTTGTATATACCACTAGTGTTCAACATTATTTATGAAAAAGAAATATTATCACAAAAGTATTATTATGTAATAAAACACCATCAGAAAGTGAGCTTCTTCACATAGTTATTTGCAGTCCCACATAACTTTAGCCAAATCTTTTAGTGCAAAGTCCAATAGTACATATATCTTGATTCTTGCTGATTTGCACTTGTAGCAACCCAAGATGATTTTTTTTGAGAAAAGTACACTAACTTTCCTCAAGGTTTAGTGTAATTACACTCAATACCTCTCTATTTTTAAAAAACTATTATTAACCTCAATTGAGATTCACTAAAATTACATTCACCTCCCTTGTATATACTAGTTTGTTAATTTAAGTGACAAAGAAAGATAATATGTGGTATATACATAATTATTAATAAGGAAAAAAAGCAATTTACTCCCTTGAACTTTTACTTTTATGCAATTTAGACCTTGAGTTTTCAAATTGTACAACGCGACCCCCAGTACTTAACAGATGGTGTAAAGAAGCCATTCTGTTACTGAGCCGTCCAAACCCACTATTAAGTGTCCATGTGCTTCTCACGTGCGTCTCAGGTTGGACAAAAATACCCCCTTGTTAACTCTAATTTCCAACCTCAAAATCTCTCAACCTAAAATGCCTTCTCTGAAACACAAACGCACACACACACACCCCCACACATTTAGCTCCATCTTAGAGAAGAACAACAAGATCTCCCAAGAAACGTAACGTACAAACCCAAGAACCTAGATATAAAACCAACAAATGCATAAATGAAGACCTGAACCAAAGGGCCCTGAAGAACAGTCCAACCACCAAAGAACAACAAAGACTTAGGCGGACTGGTGGAGCTACGGGACATTGACGACAGCACAGTGATTGTAGAGGGAGCTGCATCAATTGTTCACAATGGTCGTGGAATCTTGTATGGCGGAGAGGATGCAACAACAACAATGATGAAGGCGATGCGTTCAGGTTGTTGGCCATTGCTGGTGGCTAAGGAATGTCGCAGTTGGTGCGACTAGATGTGCACGAATTGAAGCACCGCAAGCAAAGGTCGTGATCTGCGATGACTTCGAGGTTATGAGGAGGTGGCCTCTGGTGTGGCGAAGCTCGCGATAGCCGAGACGCAATAGCTAGCGGAACAGTGATGTGGCCATGGTTGAGACGTTGGTGGCTGTGATGAAGGCAGAGAACAACGCCTTCTCCCTTCAAAGTATCCTTCTAATCTTGCTTTACTTTTTTTTTAGAGGGTCTCAAGTTGTGTTTGGAATGTTGTTGATTTCATTAGGCATTTTGGCTAGGCTTGTTCATGAAGTTTGGGGTATTTTGTCAATGTTGGGAATGATGTGACTTTGGTTGTGGTTTTGTGTTTGATTTCAGGTTATAGTGGAAGGATATATTTTTATTTTGGTGTATATGGGTTGAGGATGTTGGTTTTGTTGTTGGCTATGGCTTTTCTATTTTTGTGATGCTGGAAATTGTTTCTGGTTATGAGATGAAAAATGGTTTGAGGTTAGAATGGGTTATTGATGTTGATGATTGGGGTGGTGTTATGGTTGATTGTACAAGAGGGGAGATGAGGAGTTTTGGCTACGAAAGTTGTACGGTGGTGATGGTGGTGGTAGGGAGAGGTAGAGGCGAAGGATGAGACAGGTGTGGTGATACCCGGGGATTATAGGAGGGAATTTCATAAAAGATTGAGGGTAATTTTGTCAAAGAAAGATATCATGTGACTAGCACATGAGTATTTAACTGATGGATGTCTATTTAACAGAAGGTCTATTTTGCACAGTTTGAAAACTACAGAGGGTCGCCTTACACAATTTTAAAAGTCAATGTCTAAATTGCACATAGCTTAAAATCCAAGGGTTAAAATACATTTAACCTTATTAATAATGAAATTATAATATTTTAGCAATATTAGGCACACATATATATATTACCTATAATACCTTTTTTATGATAAGTTATAATTATAAATTTTTTCCACGTAAGTTATAATTATAATTTTTTTATGTGATAAAAAGTATTTTATTCAACTAATGTGTTAAATATTATTGAAATATTATAATTTTTTATTGATAATTATGTATGTATTATATATTATCTTTCTTTGTCACTTAAATTAATGAACAAGTATCTGTAGGGGAGATCAGTGTAATTTTAGTGAACCTCAGGGGAGGTTAGTGATAGTTTTGTAAATAGAGGGGTGCTGAGTGTAATTATACTAAATCTCAGGATAGGTGAATGTAAATTACTCTCTCTTTTTTTTTTCAATACAACCCAAGATGAATTTAAATTACTCGTTTTTTTTTTCAATACAACCCAAGATGCATTTGTTCCAGGTAAAAAGCGAGCACGCATCTGCGATGAACTGCAATTGTTCTATCATGCGGTGGAAAAGCAAAAAAAAAAAAAAGGACAGATTTTTAGTCATGAATAAATAAAATTGATAAGGTATCTAAATCTAACTATTTAATGATGAACTAATATTTAATGTTAACAGACACCATCTAGGAAGTTCAAACATTAGAAAATACATCTTTAATCTAGTCAGTTTCTCTTAATTATACACAACACCTTCGATAGCTACGAAAACCACATAATAATCAAACAGAAGAAGTTACAATCATATTACGTATCATATATCAAAAGAATTAATTTGGTGCGAATAGAAGCAAAGCCTACCAAATCACCCAAGCCCGCCAGTGATGGTGACTGAATCCCTTATATTACATAGTAAAAGAATAGTATCCAAAAATAAATAAACAAATAGATACTGTTTTGAATGTGAAGACGTTCTGACCCAAAATAAAAAAATGGAATCGTTGGAGTATATATTACTTGCAAAGAAAACCATCAGAGGTGCTATAGTTTATGAAATGGTTTTCATAGAAAGCCACGAACGTGTATCAGTCATGCCTACTTTTTATGTTTTAATAAGTAAAAAATTAAAACATGAAGAACTCCAGGAATTCAGTGGCTTCGATCATCCCAACTGAATTCGTACGGCATGAATTCGAGGAATGAATCAATTACTAAAATCACACCAATTATCATTCTCGAATGTCTCATAATATGTGATGATAACAAGCATAATATGTATTCAATGACATTGAAATGTACACTTGATCTTTGTCAAAAGAATATTTTTGCAGAATATTATGGATCATCAAAAAGGAAATAACTTGATTATGTTCAAGAGAGAGAAAGATATTCTTGATTGAAGATAATGTGTGCTTATACACTTGAGAAGATTACATAGAAAAGAAAAAGGAAAACCTGCCCACCAAATCCTATGCTACATGTTACAATTGCTGAACATGACTTAAAATGGGAAAGAAAAATATTGGGATGTGCATCATTTTATGGAAAAATAAAGAAAAAATTTTCTGATATAGCTCAAATAAAATAACAAAAGAATGCCCAAGATCCATGATTTATTGTGTCATGATATTGAGCAAATATAAAGGAGGAGAGTATGCGCATAATAGAAGGTATTAAGGACCAATCATCTACACATACACTAGGAAGAAAAGGATGTTGCTGAAAATAAGGAGATGCAAATCAAGATCATAGTAGCTATGAGATAAGCAAAATTCAATTCAAGGTTTCCTACTCTTTATTGGAAAGATTGCTACATGATAAGATCAAAATATGCACTGAGAATGAACTTGATTGGAGGAATAATTGTGGAGTTGCAATGGCTAGTGGAAGATCGAAAAATAAAATGACTAGCCTTGTCCGAAGTACCATAAACTTGAAACACTAGTTAGTGTGTGGGAAATATTGTAAAAACTCCTCCAATCCACATTCTCAAGTGTCATGAGCATCATTTTATTTTAATCTCAGCAAGAAGACTGCAAAAAAAAAAAAAAAAAGATTGACTATTAAGCAATTGTCTTTTATACAAGAATTTCAAAAAAGTCTCTTTATTTCAAGAGCGAGTAAACCTCTTATTTTGGTTTAACTTGAAGAATTTGTTTGACATACTGGCCTTGAATGTGAAAGTGAATCACTAGATAGTAAAGGCTATTGGTGTAATTTGTCTCTGATTGTTTAGTGGAAAATCCCACAGGCAGTGGGAACTAGATATAGATTCCATATTGGAATCGAACCAGTATCAAAACTATTGATGAAAGTTCTCCTACTCTCTATCTCCCTTTTACACACACACACACACACACATATATATATATATATATATATGTTTTACTCTTAATTTCTTATATAGTTTTGATATAAACGACTTAATTAGTTCAGTTAAAAATCCCATACATATTCAATAGACTTTTTATTAATCTTGTATATTACTGTGAGCTTTTTGATTTGATGTATAGTGTGCAGGAAGATTTTTAAAATACCAAAGACTTGATTCAAACCCCCTTATCTCAAGTCCTCTGGTACCATCATATATATATATATATATATTTGTTACAAGACAAAGTTGGTTTTGTTAAGATCCATAAAACCTTGTCTACAAGC